>PGFW01076614.1:0-10347 GCA_003123925.1 Haematobia irritans | reverse complement strand
TATTAGAAATAAAAATGTTACAATTTTTCTATAAAATAAAATTTGACAAAATTTTTCTATAGAATTAAAATGTTCACAAAATTTTCTATAGAAACAAAAGTTTGACAAAATTTTCTATAGAAATAAAATTTTGACAAAATTTTCTAATGAAATAAAATTTTGAAAAAATTTTCTATAGAAGTAAAATTTGACAAAATTTTCTATAGAAGTAAATTTTGACAAAATTTTCTACTTAGAAATATATTTGGGAACCATTTTCTATAGAAATAAAAAATTTTTGACCAAATTTTCTATAGAAAACAATGTTAAACATCTTTTCATAGAAATTATAATTTTGCCAAAACATTTTAGAAAATAAATGTTGACAAAATATTCTATAGAATAAAATTTTGACAACATTTCTTAGAAATAAAATTTTTGACAATATTTTGTAAGAAATAAATTTTTGACAATAATTTTCATATAGAAATAAAATTTTGACAAAATTTTCATAGAAATAAAAATTTTTTGACAAAATTTCAATAGAAGGAAAATTGGACAACCATTCTATTTAGAAGGAAAGTTTTATAGACACAAAAATTTCTATAGAAATAAAATTTTGACATTTTCTATAGAAGAGAATTTAAAAAAATTTCTGTTAGAAATTAATTGACAAAAGTTCTCTATAAGAAATAAAATTTTGAGCAAAATGTTCTTAGAAAAAATGTTCACAATATTTCAATAGAAATAAAAGTTGACAAATTTTATAGAAATAAAAGTTTGACAAATTTTCTATAGGAATTAAATTTTGACAAAATTTACTATAGAAATACAATTTTGACAAAGCTTTTTATAGAAATTAAAACTTTGGACCAAAATTTTTATATATAAATAAATGTTGACAAAATTTTCTTATAAAAATAAAATTTTGGACAAAATTTTCTATAGATAAAATGTTCACAAATTTTCTATAGAAACAAAAGTTTGACAATTTCTATAGAAATAAAAATTTGACAAATTTTCTATAGAATAAAATGTTGAACCAAAATTTCTAATGAAATAAAATTGAAAAAATTTTCATAGAAGTAAAATTTGACAAAATTTTCTATAGAAGTAAATTTTGACAAAATTTTCTATAGAAATTAAAATTATTGGGAGAATTTCTCTATAGAAATACATAAATTTGGTTGGAGATAAATCGTCAAAACCGGAAGCCGTTCGAAGAGATGAGTACTCTAAGAGATGTTGCCTATAGGTCAAGCTATAATCAAAGGTCTGGCAGAACCACCCTACAAATCTCTCTCTTCCTTTACATAGTAATAGACCGCAAAATAAGCTGTTAAAATTTTTGGGTGCTCAAAATTCCCGTCTTATCAACCGCTGAATCGATCCAAAAAACGGAGCCGACTATCGACTTTACAGAGGTAGTGACTCCAAATCGCGATGATAAACAAATATAATAACGACAGGCTCAAAAAAGAGTCGGCGCATCCCGGGATGGTGCTGCTAACACGACCAGAATAGCTGATCAGGAGTTTCTCGGTGGACTGCGTTTATGGTTATAGTGGACAGTAACGAAAAACTCTTACGTCTATAAGGCACAGACTAACCAAAAGCAAGTTTTCCTCTACTAGGAAATAAAATTGTTGGAGCCAGAGAATTAGTTTTTATTTCTGCGAAAAAGGTAGAAGGAGAGGAAAATGGTATAAGTCTTATGATATTCTTCAAGCACATAAAACTGTCAAAGTTCGCTCCTCAAAGACCATATACATGGTTGGTCAAGCCAATTCTGTACTGTGGCTTGAAAATCAGCATTTTAATAGCTTCGTAGGATAGGAAATAAAATTTCTTGAACTGTCAACCAAGAAATTTCATACAACGATAGAAATAGAAGTTGTCTTTGTAAATAGAAAAACGGTAACTGCATTGCTTTTCCTGTATAAAGAAACCACGGGAATCTGATATCAACTTTACTGTTTGCACCCGGATTTGAGACATCTTGCCATTACGGTAAAAAGGCCATGGTAGAGTGGAGAGAGATACGCAGCCGCGAAAAACGCATGCATTTGACAACAACATGGTGTTGTTTCCCAAGGAACATAAACCCCCCAACACGTCTCTCAAGAGCTCCGCCCAATTGAGGAAATACTGGGCTATTGTTGAAGCGGCGGAACGATAATAGAAGACAAGATAAAAATACTGTGACATCAAGACGAAGCAAAAGTCAGTTTTCAATGAGAGCAAACTGGGCTTTCCTGCAGCCGTGAAAAGAAGGGAATAAGGACTTAAAATAATTGTTGGACCCTGCCTACAATAATTTCTTTGGATCGGCAGGTGCCAAGCGTGAGCCCGCGCAATTCGGATTATGGAATTTAGCGAAAGCCTAACTGAATATTTTTCCTGAATTTTATACTAATTGACTTGAAAAAGAATTAATAGTATGCAAATTTTTAAATATTAAAAGAGATTCATCCGCATTTAACACAGCGTTTTCCAACTTGACTCCATATTAATTTTGTTCCTGTATCACCCTATGTAAATAAATTAAATTTTTTTGATACACTGTTGATGGTTTTTCCCACTATAACTTCGAGTATTAATCTCGATCAAAAATTATTTCCTTATGCGCATCCCGCATATTAAAAAACAGAAAAGAGAGGCCCTAAAATTACTTTGCCAAGCTGTCCACTCAGCAATTTCTGACTGTTTTCGAGGATTGGACCTCTCAGGAAATGGTATGATTGTGATGGCAGCCATGTTTCATTACATTGTCACATATAGACGGAAAAAGACTCTCGTATGGATGGTGAAATATATACGAGATTAAACAAGTGCCAAGTACATATCAACCCCGCTCAGCAAAATCATCATTTAGACGATTTTTGTCGTTTTTGTTGCTCAAAATAGTGAGCTCGCGCGGCCCTACCATATTGATTCACAAGAAAGCTCTGCAAATAAATACGACATATTTTAAGGCTCTTTGCTAGTCTCGACTACAAAACTATCATTTTTTTACTCGGTCATTCAACAATCATTTTGCCTGGATTATTTTTTGCATGTATTTTCGTCTTAGAAATAAAAAGGGTTTTGGACCAAATTTTCGGTTATATACCAAACCTGCTTTCCGGAGCCCTTCCACTAGATAATAGACTTCACCCGTCCATCCGTGCTCATAATTTCATTCTTCACTGGACCCTTCACACTATTAGAACATACCAATTAATTTATGTTGATTTGCCCTCCGGGCAGAGTCCGGAAACTTCATTATAAGGCCAAGTTTTTGGCTATTCCACAGTTAAATTTAATTTTCCTCCTTCTTGAAACAGGTATATTATATATCCCCAAACAACGAAAAAATTTCTTTCTTTTTTTCCATTTTTTCACAATAAGAAAAGTTGCTTCACAAAAGATCGCTCTATTCTCACAAACTAATTGACTTTTTAGACAAGAACGTCAAATTATGACAATAGAATCATTTGAAAGGTCTGGGTATTAGTATTAAAAATCAAAATAAGCCATTTTAATTTATCTCTATTGCGATGCCATCTATGTGTCAAGACCGGGGACTTATCAGCCAAGTGCTGTTTACGAAGAAGTTTCTCAGCGTTTAAGAACTAGAAACATTCTCTAACTGAATGCAATATTACAGACGGTCTAGTTGGACACGGAAATTTAGATAAACTAAACAAGAGTGAATGCTCTAATTTCTAACACATACCGTGTATGTGTACATCTACTTCTAGGACTAATTAGATATTCGTCTCCGATTATATATACAAAATGTTGCTCGTCTTTTGACTGTTTCATAAAAAAATTATGTCACACCCCTTGAAACTGTATGTGTTAATGAAATACAGTGCCATGAGCCAAAGCAAAGAAACATAACAAAACAAAATATACAAAGTCACATTCGGCTGTTGGATGTCCAAGTGTAAGAGCTAAGTGCCAGCTGGATAGTGTGTTTAGTTAAGAAAACTGATGCGTACACGGTTCGCATCCTGCGGTCAGCGACAAAAGGTAAATTTTATTTAAAATGCATAAAAATAAAATCTAATAAATAATTCTAAAGGATCTTGTTACTACAGAAGAGTAGGTGGTTTTCTACTTAAATATATATGACATGTTAGAAATTGGGGAGGCCTTGAGGTCTTCCTTGCTCCAAGTCACCAGGTGGTCTAGGAAATCCAGACATTAATTTTTTTCGTTTTCAAAAAAATGTATTATTTAGTATTTTTTTACTTGTTCTTGAACAGTTAAATTTGGAACTTGACAAAAAGTTACAACAAATACTAATCTAATAGGAAAATCGTTGAACTTACTATGCGGTACATGCTTTCTTTAGCGACATACAAAGTTCAATATTAACAACTGCGTTAGTTAAAAATAACCTAGCTACATGGCGTTCACTCTTTTCATGAGTGTTAAGTGCTTTAGAAGTTTGTTATTAAGTCTATCAACCGAAATCGCGATATCGATCACGTTAATTGGAATAGCGACAGTATGCGTTAATACATACCACTCAGACAAATGCAGGTAGTAATGTAGAAATAGAAATGTTAGAATACTGACTACACTGAAACAAAAAAACATTTTGTCGATAGGCCAAATATTTCATGTCTTTAAAATACGAATGCGAATGTTTGCTTAGCATAGAAGATATAAAGTATTTTCCTTTGTCCAAAAGTCGATAAACTTTTCATGAAAAGTCATTTTGTGCTCCTTAGTAAGTTAAAGTGATTCGACTTAAAAATTAGGACATAACATGAAACAAGTAATATACCGGCCGTAAGTTCGGCAGACCGAATCCTTATGTACCCATCCACCATGGATTTACCGATAGATAACTTCTTATCTGATAAGACTTTCAATCCAACGAACTCCGAATTGACAGTAGAGTTTTGTGTGGACAAAAATGGTATTCTTCCAAAATCTTTATTAACAATACGATATTTTAAAAATTTTTTTGCGTAACCCACTCAGTGATGTTTAGTCCATACGTTGGTATATATTAGACAAAAAAGTTATGCTATAGTTAAGTTCTAACAAAATAATTACGAATCGTATATAGAGACTTATTTGGCCAACAATACAATGTTTGGAGGTACGTAGAGAGTCAGAACCTATGAAATATGTTCGGTTTCTAGGATTCTCTGTATAAATTAGAGAAAGTTTTCTTGGGCACATATATACAAATAATATGAAAATTTCTTTCCGATATGCGACCAATTTTTTGTGTATGATGGGAATCGATTTATGAAATACTGAGGGCGTATATTATAAATAAATTAATCTTTGACTAGGAACCTGTTTTATATTCGCCGACCTAGTTAGTAGCATGGTTTTTAGGTCTAAAGCTCGGAACCAAATTTTATTTACGGTAAGCCAAACAAAATTGTATCCCAAATTAATCAAATTAGGAAAATTTGAAACTATGGTAATTGAATTTGCTCTCCGAGAGAGGCCCACCAAAACCAAAATCTCTGTGGTGATCTGGGTCTTTATAATAGATGGAAGAGTTCAAACTAATATATTGATTTATGGATTCTGCTGATATTCCGAGACCAAAACATTTGGCATAGTACGTCTAAATATCATTTAACTACCAGTCTAAACCACTTGCTACAAATTTCTATATACGCAGATCGAGAAAAGGAATTTTGCTTACTCTCAAAAACGACACGCGAGAAGAGGTGTCAAATACTAGTTTGTTGGGAGTCGGTTTATATGGGGCCTAATATATAATAATGGATCTGATATGCACCAATTCCTGCGATGGTTGTTGGTACCACCAATATAACTCAACGTATCATCTTGTATTCCTAAAATTTCATAAACCCGAAATGAATATATTGCTATCATTTCCAGACAGGCTTTCCGGAGGTCAAATTTGCGGCTGGTGGAGTCAGGCATATTTATATAGGTGTACCTTATCTATAAGAAATTAAAATTCTTGACATCTATATAATTATTTAAAATGCGAACCGATTATCAGACCAATTTTGTTCCATAGGTGTTGATTGGGGGTGACTTATTAACAAAACACTACCAATATTCTTGAACTGAATCAGATTAATTTTGTGTTCTTTTCCATTTAGAGTTGACTCGGCGAGATGAGTCAAAATCTGAATTTTGTTGATCGGTCTTATCAATAGATAGTGCTGTTCTTAGTATTACTAATTATGGACCGATTATGTGGACCAAATTTTAAGTGCACGGTTAGTTTAGAGGCCTTATTAGTTATTTACATCAACACTAAATGACTACCAAATTTCATAGCCGTGCAATCGTGAATAAAAATTTGCTTCTTACTGTAGAGGCATCAGCTCAAAGTCCTAACATCTGCCGGATCTGGTGTATATCAATGGGCGAAGTGCCTTTGCCCTATATTAATAAATAAATTCATTGGCAGTTTAGAACAGAATGCATTTGTCACCAATGATTTTTGGCGGTACAGAAATAAAAATTATATGGTTTGGTTACACTACCCATAACATTTATTACTTACACCACAGCAATAATGACCAAAAATATCTAGCGGAGTCTGTGAGTAAAACCTTGCTCCATTCTACTTAAAGGATTCGAAAAGTCCATTATCACTTTTTAGGGTAGAAATTTCAACCGTATTATTATTTTGAGCGGAGACTATAAACTCTAAGTAGCTGGCGACCTGATAATGGCCCATTTTCTTTAGAATTAATATATACCATCCGACCTACATTCAATAACAAACTAACTTTGTGTGTGTCAAGTTGTCAAGCGCTCATATAAGGCCTTGTTTCCGTTCGGAAGTTAGAATTTCCCGCTTGATTTCAAACAACGGTTAACGGACATGCTCAGATCGACTCAAGAATTGACGCGAGACGACATCAGTACTAATAATAATATCTATGGTTGGTTTCTTAGGTGACAGCAATATTATTTTCTCTCGATGCTGCTACCAACGGTAAATGACTTAATTGACATGATAATACCCCCCATCAAAATTATAGTGCGCTAGGTTGGTATAAAAATTTCGTTTCACCTTCCGGTCAAAATTTCGAGCACTTTAATACTTCTTTTCTAGAAAAATTTACGATAACCAATATAGAAAAATTGACTTCTTTTATATATTTGTTGATGCCTTTGCATTTAGCTTCAATAGGCTAAAAAAGACGTTTAATATTTTTGACTATATTTTTCTTATATGAAAGATAAAATATATTTAGATAATAATTTTTCTTATGTAGAAAATAAAAAATTTCGACCACTTTAAGATTTTCTCTATAGAAATAAATTAGAAATTGTGAACCCAAAATTATATCTTCGGACCCCAAAAATTTTTTATAGAAACACAATTTGATGAATTTTCTATAGAAATAAAATTATGGCAAAAATTGCCGTATAGGGAATAAATTTTGACGAAATTTGTTATAGACTGTAATATGCTAAAGAAACATTTTGTGTGTTCTCACAAATTATATTATATTTTTCTTCTATAGAAATTTAAATTTTTGCAAAATTTATTTTCGTAAGTAAGAAAATCAACCAATATCAAATTGGGCACAATTTGTATCAATATACCCAAATAATAAAATTTTTGATCTCAATTTTCTATAGAAATATATAAATTTTTAAAAAAATTTTTTATGTTACAGAAATAAAAATTTTGACAAAGAATTATACAATTTTTTGAGATAAGAGAAATAAAAATTTTTAGAGCAATAATTCTCTCTTTGATAGAAGTTAACAATTTTGACAAAATTTTCGTATAGGAAAATAAATTTGATTAAACCTTTTTTTAAAATAAACATTATTTTGCCAAAATGTGTCTATTAGAAAATAAAATATTTATTTTTATTTTATTTTATTTTATAACGATTATTAACGCATAATAAAATATATGAATATAAATAAATGACAGAATTATTTAGCTTATAGAAAAGGTAACTAACTATTCAAAAAGGTTTTATTCGATTCCCAAAGATATATTTAGAAATAAAATGCTGGACAAAATTTTCTATAGAAATAAGATTTTTGACAAAAGGTGGCTTCTATGGAGAAATAAAAGAAACTATTTTCGATTCAATTTTCTATTCGAAATAAAATTTTAGACAATTTTTTTTGTATTTAGTCACCACATTTTATTTTACACCCAATATAGAAATAATTGCGGACATAATGTATTTCATATGAAAAAAAAAAATTGACAAAGATCATAGGTATCAATAATTAAGCAATAAAATTGTGACCAGTAATTTTACTACTATATAATATAAGCATTTTCTGACACAAAATTTAAATTATCATTATTAATTCAAAATGTTGGTTTAAAAATTTTCTCTAAAAGGCAAATACATTATATGTACAAAAATTGTTTAAAGAAATAAAAATTTTTTGACAAATATTTTCTTATAAGAGAGAAAATAAAACTTTTAAATCCAAAAAAATTTTTCATAGAAATTAAAAATTTTATTGAAGCAAAATAATTTCTTTACTAGAAATAAAATTTTTTTGCAAAATTTTCTATAGAAATAAAATTTTGCAAAATTTTCTATAAAAATATAATTTTTGGCAAAATTTTCTATAGAAAATAAAATTTTCTATAGAAATTAAAATTAAAAAAAAACATTCTACAGAGAATAAAATTTGTGACAAAATATGCTTAATTTAATTAAGAAATACAAAAATTTATGAACAAAAAATCTTTCATATATGAAATAAAAAACAATTGTGACCAAATTTTTTATCTTACAAAAATAAACATTTTTGTAACCAAATTTTCCATCAAAATTAATTTATTTGAAGAGATGAATAAAAATATTTTCGAACAGAAATAGAAATTTTGATC
Source organism: Haematobia irritans (assembly GCA_003123925.1). NCBI lineage: Eukaryota > Metazoa > Arthropoda > Insecta > Diptera > Muscidae > Haematobia > Haematobia irritans. The sequence goes on along the minus strand of PGFW01076614.1, from coordinate 1,541 downwards.
AAAATTTTTCTAAAGGAAAATTAAATTGTGATACAAGAATTTTTCGTATAGAAATAAAATTTTTGCAAATTTTCTATAGAAATGAAAATTTTGAACAATTTAATATGTATGTCTAATAAGAAATTAAAATTTTGGCAAATTTTCTTGAGGAAGATAGAATTACAATGAATATGACAAAATTTTTCTAAAGAAAGAGAATTTTGGAAAATGTTATAGGTATAGGAGAATAAATTGCCGAACAAAATTTTTCTACGTAGAGAATAGAAATTGTGGACAAAGAGTATCATCTAGAAAAATTTACAATTTTGACAAAACTTTTCTTAGAAGAAATTATAAATTGGCTTGTGACCAAATTTCTTTTACGTACCAATTATAATATAGATTTTCGACCAAAATTTCTATCTATTTGTGCGGCTTAAAATTTTCTAAAACAAAGTACAAAAAAGATTATTTTGAAACATAATATTTTTCTACAGAGAATACAGATGTTTTGACGAAATTTTATATAGATTAGACAAATATAATTATAGTGAACAACAGATTTTCTAGAAGATATATAAAATTTTTGCGAAAATTTTTCTTTTTATAAGAAATAAAATGTTTTCCAAAAATCTTCTATAGAAATAAATAATTTGACAAAAATTTCTATTAAAGAAATAAAATTATTTAAAAAGATTTTCTGACAGAAATAAAATTTTTGACAAAATTTTTCTATAGAAATAAAATTTTCTGACAAAATTTTCTATAGAAATAGAAAATTTTTTGGACAAAATTTTCTATGAGAAATAAAATGATTAAAACCTTCAAAATAAAGTTTTTAAAATTTAGGTTTGATTTTTCGGTAAAAAATTGCCTCAAATTTTTTGGTAGATTATTTTTGACGACGAGCTGGCAAGCGTCGTGATACCAACACATAATTAAAATGCTGCTCACAAGACAGCAAACGTTTGCTCTCATTTGACTCTCTCGCTGTTATATGTTGATATCTATCGTCAATTCTTTCGGTTACCATCTTTATTTCTTACTCTCTCTCTCTCTGTCTGAATGAAATAGCTCAACATATATAAGTTTACTCGAAATTGCAAAATAAATAAATGTTTACATCCAAAAATATAATTTTTAGGTAACATTAATTTTCCAATAAACATGTTACATCTCTTATTATGAAATCTCCATTTAAAACTCATAAATTCTACTCTTAAAATGAATTATGAAATTCACACAGAAACAAATGAAAGAAATAAAATTATATAGCAGAACGGTACCCTTTTTGAGGTTCATCTCTTTTTTTTTGTAAGGATTCTAACAGTACAAAACTTTGAAGTTAAATAGCTGGAAGCATTTGTATTTATGATACATTTATGCTTAAATAAAATCAAAATATTTGCATACTCGTTAACGGAAACCATACTTGTTTGGAAATATTAGCCCATTTTTTATTCCATATTCCAAAAAGAATCCAAAGTTTATCCTAGCTTAACTGGTAGCCCCTTCAGGTCTCTCTGCATATTTTGATGTGGTTTTTGGTTTTCAATCATACC
>PGFW01076613.1:8592-25267 GCA_003123925.1 Haematobia irritans | reverse complement strand
AGGAAATAATTATAATGAAATTAATTTATTTTGCAAACAAATCTTGTAAAATTAAAGTTGTCAATATATGAAATCGTTTATTAATATAATGAAATTTGTTAAATGGACTAAATCATAATGAAAATATCTTCAAAATATCCAATAGCAAATATTTTTGGCTCAATTTTAATAAGTATTTTTTTAAATTATTTAATTTTATTTTCTTTTAATTATTTAAATATCAATCATAATTTCCAAAGTGGAGCTTAGCCGGACCGCAACAAAGGTTTAAAAGAAAAGTTAAGTGGGCCAGTTTAAATTTAAATTCGTTAAAAAAAATAAAAAATTTCATTCAAATAGGAAAAACATCTCTCAAAAAAAAAGTTTACTTGCGATTCAAAAGATTGTGAACTTCCTGTTAAGGATTTTGGTAAAAACTCAGAGCAAAGATTGCGGCTCTTTAAAATAAGGAAATTTTTTTTTTTGCGGACCTATCTGGCCCTTTAAAATCTAGGATCTATAAAATTAAAATTCTTATCTTTCCGGTATATTAATAAAGCTTATTCACGTTACAAACAAAATTCCAGTTTTAAAAATCCAAATTATGACGGTTACTTCGAAGTAAAAAAAATTTTTCTAATTCCAAAAAAAAAAAAAAAAAAAACGTATAAACCAAAACATGTTAAATCCTATATTTTAATTTTAAGGACGCGATTTCTTTAATCAGAAAATGTGTTTCTTTACTCTAAGGAAAATTTGCCTTAGTTTAAAGGCATGCAAACTTCAACGAAGGGACGCAAATTTCAAAATGTGTTATCCTAATTTTAATGCAAAAACACAGTTGTGGCCGCAGCGGTATAAAAATCTTTTGAAGCAAAGATTACAAACTTTCTTTTAATTAAAATTGCATTTATTTTTAAAGAAATTTGTCCTTAAAAGTGTGTAAAATTGCGCCAATCCTAAAATTGAGGTTGCATTTAATCTTTTAATATGAACGTAAATATTTTTTTCAGTGATGGGAATTTTCATTTCTTGTGGTAATTTTTAACATTACCGTAAAAGTCAAAGGAAAACAATTTATCCCTCCAGATCTATTTGCCTCAGAGAATTTCTCATGTTCGTTTTTTTACACTGAAAAAAATATTACGTGATATACAAGATTATTGCCAACTAAATTTTAGAATGAGTAATTTACTAAATATTAAGGGCAAATTTTCTTTAAAATAAAGGGTGATATGGTCAAAATTTGCGTCAAGGAAAACGCGTGTAAATCGTTGAAATCGCTTTATTTAATAAAATCAATTAAATTTCTTTTTCAAGTTCAATTTAGTATAAAATTCAGGAAAAATATAATAGTTAGGCTTTTCGCTATTTTCCAAATTTTCGAATTTTGCCGCGGCCTCACGCTTGACCACCCTGCCATTCAGCATTTTGCTACAGCCCACCTTAGTCCACCTTCTTCGCCGCGAAAGCCAAGTTTGCCTTGAACTGCTGATCGTCCTTAGCAGTTTTTTTTGCGTCTTCTTTAAGGGTTCGCTTGAACAATAGCCCACTATTTCTCAAATTGGGCGGAGCTCTGGCGTGTTGGGAGGGTTCTTGTCCTTGGGAACCACCTGCACGTTGTTGCGGGGTACCACTCCATGTCCTTTTTAGCCGTAATGGCAAGAATTAGCCCAATTCCGGCCAAAACAGTACGGAACGAACCGTGTTTCTTCAAGAATGCAGCAGACGTTTATTCAAACACTCTTTCTTGTTTGACAGTCCCGTGGAACTATTGAAAATTGCTGCTTTTCAAGCCACGGTTACAGATTGCCTTGCCCAAACCAGATATTTTCTTTGTGCACTTGTCAGTTTTATGTGCGCTTTGAAAATTATCTGCTACCTTTCCCCTTCCTTTTTGCCGCTATAAAAAACTCCTGTCCCGGAAGCCTGCTTGCTAGCGTCTTTGACGAAGGTTCCGTCGTCCATTACAACGCAGTCAAACTTCGGTCATTTCATCGTCGTGCTACAGCCTCCGGGATCGCGCTTTGGCCGTCGTATCTTTGTTTATCATACGCCGATTTGGAGTCACTACCTTCTTGCTAAGTCGATAGGTCCTTGGCCCTTCGTTTTTTGGCTCGATGAACGGTTGTTAGACGGACACACCAGCTTATTTGCGCATCTCGGAGAGAGAGGTAAGGGTTCGCTTGAAACTACCGGCAACTCCTCTTTGTCGTCTCATAGCGGCTTCACGGTTTATCGATTTCCCCCCCATCCAGAACTGTCCTGGCTGTCAACAAAACGTTCCCAAACACTTTAATTACATTTGTAAACGGTTGATTTGGCCAACTTTAGCGATTTTTGCCACTTTGCCGTGCGAGTAGCTCGGATTTTCGCGATGCGCGAAGCAAAATTTTCTGATACGCTGCTCTTCTTGCCTTGCGGACGGCAATTTGACAACTGAAGAGCTGAATTTTCCAAAATCAAAAATAGGCAGCAATCATTCTTACACACACACCTCAAAATGAGGGTGCTTTCAGGTTTTTTAAATGCATAATTTAAAGAAATACGTCAAGTTTATATTGACCAAATTTTGACCGTATCATCCTTTAATGACATTTTTATCTTTACTTCAAATCTTTTACTTCAAAAATTTGTATACCCTCCACCATAGGGTATGTTAACTTTGTCATACCGTGTGTAATACATCGAAATATTGCTCTAAGACCCCATAAAGTATATATATTCTGGGTCGTGGTGAAATTTTGAGTCGATCTGAGCATGTCCGTCCGGCCGTCCGTCTGTCCGTCTGTTTAAATCACGCTAACTTCTGAACGAAACAAGCTATCGACTTAAACTTGGCACAAGTACGTTGTTACTCAACAACCATTCAAAAATTGGTCCACGTCGGTCCAGTAATATATATAGCCCCCATATAAACGAATCCCCCAATTTTGCTTGCCGGAGAAGCAACTTTTCATCCGTTCGCGTACATGGTGTTAGCTATATGATCTCTATTAACCGCCCTGCAAAATGGTCGAAATCGGTCCATTAATTATACCATAGGCCCACATAATGAACCGATCCCTAGATTTTGACCCTCCGGAGCCCTTTGGAAAGAGCAAAAAATTCATTCCGACTTCGCGCTTGAAATTTTGGTACGTGATATTAGTATCATGGTATCCCAAACAACCATGCAGCGAATTAGTTCATATCAGTCCATAATGTATGATATAGCTCCATATAAACCGCATCCCCAAATTTAGACCTCCGTTCCTTTTGGAGAAGCAAAATTCATCCGATCAGGTTTGATAATTATGTTACATCGTGGTACCTATATTTGATATTTAACAACCATATGCCAAAAAAGTGGCTTTCATATCCATGTCCATAATCATATATTAGCCCCCATATATAACGATCCGGAGATTGGTTGGAGCCTCTTGCGAGGAGCAAATTCATCCGACGTCAGTTGAAATGTGCTTACATTGTGCTAGGAAATATGCGCCGTTAACAACCATGCCATAGGTCCAGCATCGGCTCTATTAGTTATATATAGCCCTCAGATAAATTCCGATCCCCAAATTACACAAAAATTGCCGTGGTTCCATACTAAGTTCTTAATTATACACGCCACAGAAAAAACATGTTTTGGACATTGGTTGCCGCATCCATTTTAATGCTTAATTAGAGTATCGCTAATTGTCCGCGAAAAACACGTTATTTTGCTCTTTGTAAAAATAATTTTCGAGCGGAGAAAAATATATCGTTGCGTAATAAGCATTTAAATTGGTTCTCAAATGCCGCCAAACATGTTCTATTATTTAAATGATAGAATTGCAGACCATTATATGGTCAGGAAAATCATGTATCTGCACCATTCAATTTTTTGACTTTTTTGCAGAGAAAAAAATATTTTTATAGTTTACGTTATAGACATGTCTACAACCATTACATGGCCATATAAAGACCATGTACCATTGTTCCGTGACATTAATTTTTAATTTTTTTGCAGCGACAAGAAATTTATAAAAACCATTGAGCAGGTACACACGATCTTTCATTTTGCGCGTCACGTCGTGTGTGATTGTTTCTTTGGAATGACGGAGAATACGGAATTATTGTGTTTTGTTGCTTAATTATATCTATAGAAAATGGCACGTGGCTTTTATGTGGAAATACAAAAAAGCGAAAGTGTAATTGAAACAAATGTACCTGGTTTTTGTTTCTGCATTTTGACATATGCGGTTATAATTATTTTTTATTTGCAGTTATATGATGTCTGTGTTGCTACAATTGTTTCAATTACACTTTCCTTTTTTGTATTCACAATAAAACCACGTGCCCATTTCTGAATAGATAAATTAACACAAAACACAATTAATTCCGTATTCTCCGTCATTCCAAGAAACAATCAAACACACGACTGACGCGCAAAATTGGAAAACGTGTGTACCTGCTCAATGTTTTTATAAAATTCTTGTCGCTGCAAAAAAAATTAAAAAATTAAATGTCACGAAAACAATGTACATGCGTCTTTAGCCATGTAATGGTTGTAGACATGTCTATACGTAAACTATAAAAATAATTTTTTTCTCTGCAAAAACAAGTCAAAAAAATTGAATGGCTCAGATACATGATTTTCCTGGACCATATAATGCCGTCTTCAAATTCTATCATTTAAATAATAGAACATGTTTGCGGCATTTGAAACCATTTAAATGCTTATTACCAACATATATTTTTCTCCGCCTCGAAAATTATTTTACAAAGACAAAATACATGGTTTCGCGACAATTACATACTCTAAATAAGCACTTAAATGGATTGCGGCAACCATGTCCACATGTTTTTTCTGTCGTGTATAATTAGAGAACTTAGTATTGTGACCAATTTTTTGTGTAATTTGGGGAATCGATTTATCTCGAGGGCTATATATAACTCATAGACCGATGTCGGACCGTAATGGCAGGTTTGTTACGCCATATTCTAGCCACAATGTAATACTTACATTTCAACTGGCACTCGGCAAATGAAATTTGCTGCTCCAAGAGCAGCTCCAAAACAAATGCTCTGGATCCGGTATTATCATGGGACGGCCTATATATGATTATGGACCTGATATGAACCACTTTTGGCCATGCGTTGTTATAATATCATTATAGTACCACCACTGTACAAATTTCAACCCTGATCGGTGAATTTGCTTCTCAGGCAAAAGAACCGGAGCGTCAAATGTGGGAATCGGTTTTTATGGGAGCTATATATAATTAGTGGACTGCCATATCGGAACTAATTCCTGCATGTTGTTGGAGTACCAATTACTAATATCACGCTACCAAATTTCAACCGAATCGGATGAATTTTTGCTACTTCCCAAAGGCTCCGGAGCTGTCAAATCTAGGGATCGGTTCATATGTGGCCTATTGTATATTATTATGGACCGATTTCGACAATTTTTGCACGTTAATAGAGATCATTATACTCAACACCATGTACCGAACGGATGAAAGTTGCTTCTCCGCAAGCCAAATGGGGGATCGGTTTATATGGGGGCTATATATAATTATGGACCGACGTGGACCAATTTTTGCATGTTGTTGGAGTAACAACTACTTGTGCCAAGTTTCAAGTCGATAGCTTGTTTCGTTCAGAAGTTAGCGTGATTTAAACAGACGGACAGACGGACGGCCGGACGGACATGCTCAGATCGACTCAAAATTTCACCAGCGACCCAGAATATATATACTTTATCGGGTCTTAGAGCAATATTTCGATGTACTTACACACGGTATGACAAAAAGTTAACATACCTATGCGTGGAGGTATACAAATTTTTGAAAGTAAAGATTTTGAAGTAGAAAGATAAAAATGTCATTAAAGGATGATACGGTCAAAATTTGGTCAATATAAACTTGACGTATTTCTTTCAATTATGCATTTAAAAAACCTGAACACCCCTCATTTTGAAGGTGTGTGTGTAGAATATTGCTCCTATTTTGATTTTGGAATTCACTCTTCAGTTGTCAAATTGCCGTCCAAGCAAGAAGAGCAGCGTATCAAAATTTTGCTCGCGCATCGCGAAAATCCGAGCTACTCGCACGCAAAGCTGGCAAAATCGCTAAAAGTTGCCAAATCAACCGTTACAAATGTAATTAAAGTGTTTGTGGGAACGTTTGTTGACAGCCAGGAAGTCTGGAATCGGGGGGAAATCGATAACCGGAAGCCGCTGAGACGACAAAGAGAGTTGCGCGTAGTTTTTCAGCCGAAAACCTTACCTCTCTCTCCGAGATGCCGCAAATAAGCTGGGTGATGTCGTCTACAACCGTTCATCGCAGCCAAAAAACGAGCCGGACTATCGACTTACAAGAAGGTAGTGACTCCAAATCGCGATGATAAACAAAATACGACGGCCAAAGCGCGATCCCGGAGGCTGTACACGACGATGCTGACGAACAGTTTGATCTGCGTGTAATGGACGACGAAACCATTCGTCAAAGACGACTACAAGCAGCTTCCGGGACAGGAAGTTTTATACGGCAAAAGGAAGGGGAAAGGTAGCAGATATTTTCAAGCCACATAAAACTGACAAAGTGCACAAAGAAATATCTGGTTTGGAAGCCATCTGTACCTGTTGGCTTGAAAAGCAGCATTTCATAGCTTCCGGGACTGTTCAACCAAGAAAGAGTGTTTGAATTAAACGTCTGCTGCATTTCTGCAAGAAACACGGTTGTTCCGTACTGTTTTGGCCGGATTGGCATCTTGCCATTACGGTAAAAAGGCCATGGAGTGGTACGCCGCCAACAACGTGCAGGTGTATTCCCAAGGACAAGAACCTCCCCAACACGCCAGAAGCTCCGCCCAATTGAGAAATACTGGGCTATTGTCAAGCGGAACCTAAAGAAGACCAAAAAAAACTGCTAAGGACGATCAGCAGTTCAAGGCAAACTGGCTTTCTGCGGCGAAGAAGGTGGACAAACGGTGGCTGTACAAAATCTGATGGCACGGTGTCAAGCGTGAGGCCCGCAATTTCGAATTTGGAAAAGCGAGAAAGCCTAACTATTATATTTTTCCTGAATTTTATACTAATTGAACTTGAAAAAGAAATTTAATTTGATTTTTTAAATAAACGATTTCAACGATTTACACGCGTTTTCCCTTGACCAAATTTTGACCATATCACCCTTTATTTTAAAGAAATTTGCCCTTAATATTTAGTAAATTACTCATTCTAAAATTTAGTTGGCATAATCTGTAATATCACGTAAATATTTTTTCAGTGTAAAAAAACGAACATGAGAAATTCTCCTGAGCAAATAGATCTGGAGGAAAAATTGTTTTCCTTTGACTTTTACGGTAATGTTAAAAATTACCACAGAAATGAAAATTCCCATCACTGAAAAAAATATTTACGTCATATTAAAGATTATGCAACCTCAATTTTAGGATGCGCAATTTACACACTTTTAAGGACAAATTTCTTTAAAATAATGCAATTTTAATTAAAAGAAAGTTTGTAATCTTTGCTTCAAAAATTTTTATACCCTGCGCCACACTGTGTTTTTCATTAAATTTAGGAAACACATTTTGAAAATTTGCGTCCCTTCGTTGAAGTTGCATGCCTTTAAACTAAGGCAAATTTTCCTTAGAGTAAAGAAACACATTTTTGATTTAAAGAAATCGTCCTTAAATTAAATATAGGATTTAACATGTTTGGTTTAACGTTTTTTTTTTTTTGGAATTAGAAAAATTTTTTTTACTTCGAAGTAACCGTCATAATTTGGATTTTTAAACTGGAATTTGTTTGTAACGTGAATAGCTTTATTAATATACCGGGAAAATAGAATTTTAATTTTATAGATCCTAGATTTAAAGCCAGATAGGTCGCAAAAAAAAAATTTCCTTATTTTAAAGAAGCCGCATCTTTGGCTCTGAGTTTATACCAAAATCCTTAAAGGAAGTTCACAATCTTTGAATCCAAGTAAACTTTTTTTTTGAGAGATGTTTTCCATTTGAATGAAATTTTTATTTTTTTTTAACGAATTTAATTTAAACTGGCCCACTTAACTTTCTTTTAAACACCTTTGCGGTCGCTAACTCCACTTTGGAAAATTATGATTATATTAAATAATTAAAAGAAAATAAAATTAAAATAATTTAAAAAAAAACTTATTAAAATTGAGCCAAAAATATTTGCTCATTGATATTTGAAATATTTTCATTATGATTTAGTCATTTAACAAATTTCATTATATTAATAAACGATTTCAATATATTGACAACTTTAATTTTACAAAGATTTGTTTACAAATAAATTAATTCATTATAATTATTTTCCTTAAAATTATGTCTCACGCTGAAAACCCGCTCAATTTCACGGTTACTATCTTAAGAATTAATTTTAAATTTACAAATATCTTATCACTGTTATTTAACTCAAAGTTGCACTGCAAAATCCTACCAACAGCCATTTTAATGAAATTCCACTTAATAAGTAATCCCAGACAACAAACTATTAGTAGTCGAATATGAATGCTTCCCATTGTCCTTATGCCAATCTTCATTTACAAAGGGATGTTTTTTAAACTAGAGGTCACTCAATACTGAGCTAAAATTTTTATCCAACATCACGTTTTGACCCCAAACCCTAAAAATGTTCTTCAGATTTTAGTACATAGCAAGATATTGAGAGGCATTTAAAAATATCTTTTAATCCATTGACTAATCGTAATCACCGTGCAAATCGCCTTTGTTATCTCCAGTTATATCTCTTTCTGTCCTAAACAAATAAATTAATAGACGTGTGAATTAAATTAAAGATTGAACAGTAACGATCATTTTGTTATATAATTAACTTGTTTACTCCTGAACATCTTTCAAAATTATTCCATTAGAAAATGTTAGATATTTAGTCTTTTATACAAAGAAAGCTAGAAATACAAAAAATGAAAAGCCTCGGATCGAAATAAGCCGACGTGAAATATGAACAAATGCTGAATGCTTCCACCTTTCTTTTGACGGTATTGGACACACCTGTCTCGGTTTTTACCGTTAATGCTTACAGGGCTCTTCAATTGTTTGTTCCTTACAACTATCGTAGCAACAAATCTTAAAAGACAGAGAATGCGCAAAGTCGTACCAGCCGGCATTTTTTTCCAAAGTCGACAGAAAATTTAGCCCTATATTAACTGAAGTGTAATCTTCACCATGTAATCATTCAATATAACAAGACTGCTATACGTAAACTATGCAAACAATCTCGCTCCGTAGATATGCAATGATCAACCAGATGTAGTTCATGTACTATACAGGCCGACACCAATTTTCTTCGGCGGCGGCTGACACTAATTTTTGCCTCGACGGCGACCGGCCTTGCACGGCCTAAGCCGATAATAAATACTGTTCATCATTCGGGGCGGAAAATTCATCCACTATAAAATTCAATTCCACGTTACCTGGAATTTGAATTAGTTGTACAACTAATTTTTACAACCAAATTTACATTCATTCAGATCCACTATTTTCAGAGCTAAATTTTGCAGAAATTATTATAGCCCAGCTTGAAAATGAAGTTTGATTGTGGGTTAAAAAGGTTCAAAATATCTGGCAAACAAAAACGACTTATAATACATTTTCTGATTTTTAAACGATGATTTTCGATGAATTTGAGTCGAAGAATTGAGAGCGGATAATTTTGAGGTCGAGATGAGTTCTGACATTTCGGCTAGCGCGCAGTCCGACTGGCAAAAGAATGGCCGCGGCGACTTGAAATCGGCGCGGCGACTTCGACGGCTTCATTCTCAGGAAATGAATTTGATTGTAGGTTTGGTTTGTACAAACTATTCTCAAAACGATTCAAAATTAACCCTACAATTTTAATTTTGTGGGGGGATTCGGGTTTCCGGTAGGCCGAATAAACAAGTTTTAGTTAGTTTTTACCGCCGCCGAGCAAAATGGCATGAATTTATTCTCCGGTGATTTATATGTCAATTTGTTGTTGTTGTAGCCCTTTAAGCGAGCGTGGCGACGGGGGTTTATATTTTCGAATAAAAAAAAAATTTTTTTCGGGATAAAATACACTAGCTCTAATGAGAGGTTTGCAAGTCCTTTGGACAAAGTTTGAAAACCCTGTGTCCGTCCCCGGCCGTAGACCGAGCTACAATGAGAGCCGACTGCAATGCCATTTGTAATTTTAATTCGGCATGGCATTAACGAGTAGATTGTCCTAAATAATCAGAGCAAATCAAATAGATTAAATTTAAGTTAAAGCTACAGTAAAATTTCTAAAGATACTGTTCGCGCACCGTTCGCCTAATTTTTGTCCACATTTGGGAGTGTCCACTTATCAAAAAACAAAAAACAAGTCAGCGAAAAGTCATAAAGGTCCGGTGCGTGCACCACTCCTAAAGATCCGACGATTATCGATAGCATATTACAAATCCCGTCCAATGTTTGTAATTATATATAGGCGTTTAATGTTTTCCCATATTACATTATAATTTAATATCTGCCCAGATCTGTACAAAATCTTGCTAAGAGTTTGCATACAAAATTGTAGACACTTAAATTTTAAGTCGGTTAGCTGCCCTGGGGGTACAAACACAATATTAGTAAAAAACAAGGTAAGTAAAAGTCTAAAGTCGGGCGGGGCCGACCTATATTCTATACCAAGTCACCCCTATGTTAGGCAAAATATTGTGTTACCATCTCAACTACTTCACACTTTGCTGGATAGCTATATAAAGGAAGACACGATTATTTTACTTCTACAAAATCTCTTAGAATTAAAATATTTAAATCGCGCTAACGCTAAATCCATGTTATAATTGGAGGACACTTCCACCTTGAAAATGGGTTCTAAAAATGTGCTAATAGTGCTCCTCCACCATATTTCCCAACTCTGCGTGTACGTATGTATGGGAGCTATATATAATCTGAACCGATTTTGACTAAATTTTGACATGCTATAGTTAGAATAATAATTCTGCTTATCTTTTATTGCGAAATTTAACGTAAATGGCAGTATAACTTTGCGCCCCCTGCGTCATTGAGTGCAAATCGGACGGAAGATTATATATGGAAGCCATATTCTAAATCTGAACCGATTCAAACCAATTTGGCACAATTACCGATACTACCAAACGTCACTTCCTTGCTGCGAAATGTAGTAAAATCACGGCACAAACCCTGGATTTTGAGGCCCATATTAAGTTCAAATCGGACGAAAGATATATATTTGGAGCTATATCTAAATCTGAATCGATTTTTGACCATATTTGGCACATTACAATAGTAATCGTTAAAAAGTACCGGTTGCTGCAAAATTTTGAAGTAAGTCAGGCGGTAAAACTTCTGGCTAGGGAGCTATATCCAAAATTTTGAACGATTTCAAATCAAATTTACAAAAGCATTTGTAGAATGTCAATTCTTACCATCTGTGCAAAATTTCACGAAGATCGGTAGTAAACTTTGGCCTTCTTTTTTTTGTGGTCATATTTAGTCTAAGATCGCGACACGAAAGATATATATAGGGAGCTATATCTAATCTGAACCGATTTGCGCTTGATATTTTTGCAAAGATTATTTCGAGACTTCATAAAATATTTGGATGTACGGTTATTTCAACGAAAAATCGCGATTGATAAACACGCTAACTATGACCAAATCGGGATAAATATATATGACAGCTATAATCTAAATCTGAACCGATTTTTTCCAAAAACCAATAGCGATTTCTCAGTCCCAAGAAACGGGCCCTGTGCCAAAATTGAGGACGCATCGCGACTTAAATGCCGCAGCTGTACTTTGTGCACAAAATTACATAATACAAGACAAAACGGACGGTGGGACAGACAGACAGAACGGATATCGCTAAAATCGACTGCAAGAATCTTAATTCTAAGCCGGACCGGTATACTACACTTGTTAGAAAAAATATGTTTTTCATATCAGTTCCGATATAAACCAAAATGGTGTTTCGGGCACGATTTTTAAACCACCAATATATTTAAGGCGAACATGTAATTGTTGCCTAAACTAACACTAAAATGTTGGGACATCTATGTTAAATTATGTTAGAATATATTATGTTTGCGGGCATGAATGTTCATAAAAATCATATGTGTGAATACAAACACATATTTATAAATTTACAAATTTCGAACTAAACATACATTATGTTGTGAATATGTGTATTCAAACGACAGATGAGCAGTATAGTAGAGAGAAATAGAGATGCGAAACCGGGGAGACGTTGACGAAAGATATCAATATAAACACAGCAAAAGTTTCAAAAGAGAACAATTTCTGTAAAACCGCTCTGTATGGTTGTTTCGCGAAAAACTGTTTTATGATAAGGGCAAAAATTTGATTAATGTTTTAAGTCTAAATTATTATTATAATTTGAATAAAGAGAATATACATTCTGAACCAGAGAATAGACATTGAAAAAACAAACGCATTATGTTTTTCGCCTTGAGAGCAGCATTTATGTATGGCTGGACATGTGTTTTGATATCATTTTTGCATTATGGGCCACAATTTTATTTCTCTGGTTCGTTCGCGTTCATGGTCTTCAATAAAAAATAACGAAAGGGCACTATACTTCTTTTTAGAGTTGGGACCAGTAAAATGAAATAAAGGAGGAAATAGTAGAAAAATAACACAGTAAAATGTAAAAAAACAAACTTTAAGCTTCTCTTATTAAAAAGTAGTCCACGAGCGAAGTTGACCAAATATAAAAGCGGCCATTAAGTTTGAGTTTTACAGCTAAAACAATTTAAAAAGTTTATTTTCTTTAAAATGGAATTTAATTAAAGAAACAATAAAAGCCGAATTTTAGAGCGATTGATGCTTAAATGTAGAAAAAACTGTTCACTCCTAAATAAATTTTATGTTAATATTTATAAAAATTATGAATATGTATGTTATATACTCGACTCCACGTTCTTCTTTTTGATTTAGTTTTGAATTCCATCCAAATTGTTAAAATTTTGTTACAAAAACAGTTTTTTATTACAAGATTGTTATTTTTGCAATAAGAAATTAATAATTTTTTATCCAAAAAATCAGTCAATTTGCGTTTATATCAAGCACTGCTTACTGGACTATAAATCTTTAATAACGCACATTCGAAGTTTCATTTAAAAAAAATTAATATAGTATAAATATAAATGTGTAAATTAAAAAAAAAAAAAAAAAAAAAGATAAGGTCGGTCGGAAGCAGGATGAACCCACGACCCTTTGCATGCAAGGCAGACATGCTAACCACTGCTCCACGTGGCAAACAAATGTATGTTTCTGTTAAATAATGTTATGTTTGCATAGGCTTCGTGGGGCCCGCTGCAAACTATGCCTATAATAAATGTAACTAAAACGATTAATTATTCTACTGGTGACTATTAACAGGCTACGTAGCCCAGTGGATAGTGTGTTGGCTTACAAACTGTATGCGTCCTCGGTTCGATTCTTCCGTGCAGGCGAAGGTTAAAATTTAAAAAATTTTATAACAAGTGAATAATATTCTTCAAACATTATTTGTAATTACCAGAGAAAGGCGCCAATAACTAAAAAAATGTCGTGGAAGTAAAACTACCGGAGTATGTTTAGGGAATGAGCCACAATCGTGTTTGGGAAAAATCTTCAGGCATAATAATATTTTTGGCTCAAAATGCTTCCAAAAACATATAATATGTTCACATAAAACAAACATAATTTAATGTTTTCGCAGCTATGCAATAATATATGTGCTTCTGACAAAATATGTTTGGAACATATGTTAAAGAAGCGATTTTTTTTGAGGGGTATAAGATGGGTCTATGACCACTTATTTCTTGCGCCCCTACATACAAAATGCCACAAGACTTATTATACCTGTTACCACAGTAGTTGTGAAGGGTATAAAAAAGTATGGGAAAACATTTAAAAATGCAATCCAATATTTACACTGAAAAAAAAAGATACCCGTTTTCCAAAATTTTGTCCTTTACTTTTAAAAAAATTGGTATTTGATTCCGAGCCAAAGAAGCGGAGAATACAAGCAAGGATACTTTTAAGGACACAATTCTCTTTTTAAAATCGGGTTTTGTGTAACTGCCTTCTACGCGAAGCAAAATTTTAATTTTCGCTTTTTTCAGGCCTTTTTTCTTCATAGCTATCAAAGTCTTTAAAAACAATGTTAACGACGACTTATATTTTCCAATTAAGACCATTAGCGTAGCTTAGACAATTTTCCAGGGGGGCTATAGCCCCCCTAGCTAAAAAATTTATAGACTGAACTTATAGGTTCGAATTATTGTTTTTATTTCATAAAAAAGCAATACAATAATAGACATTCAAATAATACCATAATAAAACAAAACTAAAAGTAGCTTCCACACTTTTCCAAGCAAAAAATTGGGATTTGTTTTAAAGGCACAACTTTAAAAGCACTTCCAAAAATGTCCTCACAAAGAAGTTAATTATATTAACTACACAGGAAGTTTTTTACTTCAGTTTTTTCATATTTTAATTTTTGTTTCTTTTTTTAAATATGTTTAAAAAAAAAGAGTAAGGATAAATAAAATGGTAAAAAATTTATTAAAATTGTGCCACCAAAATGCTAAATTCCATTATAGAAAAGAATCGATAAATTTTTGAAAATATTCAAAACAAGCGTTAGAATGCATTAAAATATAAATATTTTAGCATATATTATACAATATTTATATAAATCTAACAAAAGTTCAACAAAAATCCAAAAACAAAGTATATAGCGGCCGTAATTCGCGCCGAGGCCGAAGCTTAATGCTACCCTCCATCATGGATTGCGTAGAAGCTTCATCTAAAACACTGCCATCCTACAATCGAATTACTTAAAGTTTGCAGGTAACGCCTTGACCGATTGGCAAGGGTATTCTTAAAAAACTGCCTAACACCAATGTTCTAAATTGTAGTAAGTCCATACGTGGTATATAATTAAATCAAAAATCGATCCAATGCGTAATATAATTCAGTTTGACAAAGTAGACAATAACATTTTTGAACAAAAATTTTCTTACAGAAATAAAATTTTAACAAATATTCTATAGAAATAAAATTTTCACAAAATTTCTATAGAAATAAAAAATTTTTGGACAAAAATTTCTACAAAATAAAATTTTAACAAAATTTTCTACTAAAGAAATAACACTTTGACAAAATTTTCTATAGAAATAAAATTTTTTTCTTGGATAGATTAATTTTTGGCATCGGAGTGCCAACCATGATTATGAACCGAATTAAAATTGAACAAAATTTTCTATAGAAATAAAAAATTTTGACAAAATTTTCTATTAGAAATTAAAATTTTGACAAAATTTTCTAGTATAAATAAAATTTTGACAATGATGAAAATTATTATTACGCAACCGAAATAAAATTTTAACAAAATTTTCTCTAGCAAATAAAATGTTTGACAATATTTTCGATATAGAAATAAAATTTTGACAAAATTTTTCTATAGAAATAAAAGTTGGTAGATTATTTTTTGGCTTCAGTGGCAACCATGATTTATGAACCGATATGGACCAAATTTTTGTGTGATTTGGACCAATTTTGGTATGGTGTTTAAGCGACCATATACTAACACCCACGTGCCTGAATTTGAACCGAGAATCGTGAATTTTGCTCCTCCAAGAGGCTCCGGACGTCAAATTCTGGAGAATGTTTATATGGGGGCTATATAAATAATTAGCGACGATATGCGACCAATCTCTGGCCACGGTTGTTAAAGATCATATATAAAACACCATTGTTCCAAATTTACAACCGGATTGGCTATGATGGAAATTTGCTTCTCTTGGAGAACTTTCGCAAGCCAAATATGGGCGATCGTTATATATGGCGGTTCTATAATATAATTATTGAACCGGATGTTGGACCAATTTTTGCCATGTTGTTTAAGAGGACCATATACCAATAATCAGTGCTACAAATTTCGGCGGCATCGCTGAAATTTGCTTCTCTTTGAGGCTCCGCAACCCAAATCTGGAGGATCGCGTTTATTTATGCGGCGCCATATATAATTATGGACCCGATGTGACCAATTTTTTGCCACGGTTGTTAGAGACTATATTTTATTTTCCTTAAAATTATGTCTCACGCTGAAAACCCGCTCAATTTCACGGTTACTATTTGAAAGAATTAATTTTAAATTTACAAATATCTTATCACTGTTAACTCAAAGTTGCACTGCAAAAACCTACCAACAGCCATTTAATGGAAATTCCACTTAATAAGTAATCCCAGACAACAACTATTAGTAGTCGAATATGAATGCTTCCCATTGTCCTTATGCCAATCTTCATTTACAAAGGATGTTTTTAAACTAGAGGTCACTCAATACTGAGCTAAAATTTTATCCAACATCACGTTTTGACCCAAACCCTAAAATGTTCTTCAGATTTTAGTACATAGCAATATTGAGAGCATTTAAAAATATCTTTTATCCATTGATAATGTAATACCTGCAAATCGCTTTGTTATTCAGTATAATTCTTTGTCTAAAAATAAATTAAAAAGTGAATTAAATTAAAGATTTGAACAGTAACGATCATTTTGTTATTAATAACTTGTTTATCCCTGAACACTTTCAAATTATTCCATTAGAAAGTGGTAGAATATTTATTTTTATACAAAGAAAAGTAGAATACAAAAAGAAGAAGCCTCGGATCGAAATAACCGATGAATATGAAAAATG
>PGFW01076606.1:0-11440 GCA_003123925.1 Haematobia irritans | reverse complement strand
ACCTCACATAAAGTAATAATATTCTGGGTCGAGGTCAAATTTCAGACCTCTCTCTAGGGAATAGAATAAATATCAAGTTTAAATAAGATGGATAGTCGTGACATTTCTTCATTGAAACCAAAACAATAAAAACACATACAATTTGATAACAAAATAAAATTCGAAAAAATTAAACTAAACAAGAGAAAATCGTGGTAATGCCTTAATTCACTAACAATATTGTCGACATATATCATCCGCCGTTAATCGTAATTGATGGCAACGATTTTCTTTCGATCGTATTTTTCGAATTTTTCTCATATACTCGATGATATCATGCAATTGCTTGAAACACAAAAGGCCAGCTGTACCTATGGTTAAATCTAAATGACGAAAACGGTTGACGTTGCAGGTACAACCATCGTAAAGGTAATATTGACGTTCGTGATTTTGCTCTTTTTTGTGGCAACGAAAGATGACAAAATTTCCGAAAGGAGTCATGGCCAGTATACGATCAGCTCTCTTAAATCCAGCATTTAATAGTTTACATAAACTTTGATAACTACCATTTTCCGATCCTACTACAGCCATATCTAGAGGACATTTATAATAGCCAGGATAACGATTAGGATTAAAGGCCGGACAAAATATTTGCATCTTTTTTAAGAAATTCTCATCATCAGCCTCATCATCGGCTTCAGTACCATCTCGAAGGCATTTCTTATGGGAGCGTTGATGTTTTGCGCTAGCCCCTTTGGGAGATAAAGTGTCTATTAAATTTACCTCAACTTGTTTATCAGCCATAACATTCCTTGGTGGTGGAGGCGATTGTGTAGGTGTCATCTGAGGAGGTTTTGTGAAGTTATGAGTTAAAGGAAACTTATCTTTATCTTCAATATTTTCTTTATCACTTTTAGCTGTTTCTTCAGGTTTTTCTTCAATTTTTCCTTCTATTTTATTTTCTTTATTGGCATTAAGGTCCTTTTGGGATTTCAAAACGTCTTCAGTTTCTTTGGTGGTAGGATCTAATTCATGTTTATCTTTGCCTGTTTTCCTTTTTTGAGATTCTGTATTTTTAGTTTCATCATCTTTATCATGACCTTTGTCTTTATCAGTCTTCTTTTTGCCACCTTTTGTATTTTTATCTTCTTTGGCGGCCTTTTTGTGATCTTTTTTGCCATCATCTCTATCTTGGCTTTCACCCTTCGCTTTTTCTTGTTCATTATCATCATCATTAGCTCCATCTCCCTTTTTCTCCTTTCCCTTGCCACCTTTCTTATTGCCTTTCTCCGATTTATTAGCTTTCTTGGTTTTCCGTTTTCCTTTTCCCTTTCCACTTTTTTGGATTTCTTGATCTTCACCGCTTGATGAAGATTCTAAACCTTCAATTTCCTCTTCTTCACCAGCACCACCCGTAACGTCTTCTTCTTCATCCAAATCTTCTTCGCCTTCACTGGATGAAGTTTTCAATTCCAATTCATCAACTTCCGACACAAGATCTTCATCTTCATAATCACTTATATCACCCAAAACTTTTGTACAAAAATCATCGGTTTGCTCAAAGCATATATGCTCATTTAAGGATTTAACTTTTGTGGGAACACCATGTCTGAGATTTTTAGGGACTTTTTTATCCCTCATTTCAATAGCTTTAATCTCCAGGGTGTGAATATAGAAACTACTAGAACGATTAGAATCGAGTAGTATACTATTGAGAATATTCATAAGGACTTCAAAAGAACGAAACATTCGAACTGTGGCACTTTTTTCCATTCCCTTAGAGATTTCAGATTCACCTGCTTGGCCCATTATACGATGCCGATATGGATCAAGTAAATATAGGAAATTTTGTTTCTTCCATATTGCATAGACTTGATAGCTAATTTGAAGAAGCAATCTCTTCTCTCCCTCCTTGAAGGCCTTCTCCACGGGCTTTGGTGGTCAATTCACTTTGGCCATAGCCTGGAACAGCAACGCCAAGTACCCTCGTATTTAGTGGGATTCATATATTAATGCTCAATGGTGAATTGAGCCCATATTTGAAAACTGTGGGAAATTCTTTGATATCCAGGATATCAATTTGTGGCCCATACATTTCATCCAACACGGCTTTGACAAACTGACTCCAAAACATAGAAGTTTATCTAACATTTTCATATTCCATGTTGCAGGATGATCAATTTTCGAAGCTACAATGGCTGCTCTGTTCCGGCAGGTAATGCACTACGATTTCGCAAAAAATCATCCTTGTTGAGGGTCAAATGTAGGGAAGCCTTAAGATAGGCATAATCATCAGTAACCACCACATACTCATGCACCCGATTACCATAGTCCCTTTGCATTATATCCCCGGAAGGTAAAACCACCTTTACCACTTTCATTTCTCGCAACGAACAATAATCCTTAGGTAGATTAGTTAATCCCACCACTAAGTGTCGTACATTTTCCAAAGTCCTTAAGCATATTAGCGCATGGCCATGCCCTTTTCACGATCCGCATTGAAATCAAGTTTTCTTCCACAAAAATCCAAAACAAAATAGGCACCACATGAACGCCATATCATCAAATAGATGGATGTACCAAAAGTCAATAGACAATGTTTGTGATGGCGAAAAAATTTGCGTAATGCCGGTTTTAGATAAACCACGTGCACATCTTCCTCTTGCCGGCCACCCATATCACCTTGAGGTCCCGAAACCTGAGTATCGCTTTCAAATTTAAATTTTTGCATTAGTTCCACATGGAAATCACAATCAGCCAATTTAAATTCTCTACAGATTTTCTTCTCACTATCCGAATATATTTCCGATGGTGATTCTAGTTTATTTTCTTGTTTTTCCGAGATAGACATCAATGCCAAACCTTCTCGTATTAATTCGTCGAGCAAAGGCGAAGACCATGCTATCTCCGGATTAAGATAGAGTCGTCCCAAAGCCTTGAGATATGTTGCAAAGCGTACCAGGCCCAAGTCTGAGGGTTTACCTTCGCTCTTGAAGTTAATGCTGGAAGCAACCATACCCACTGGAGAGCCAAGTGAATTTCGATTGGGATCTTCATCCTTAATACCTAAATTGATAATAAAATAAAAAAAATATTTTCATAAAAATGTGCATATAAATCAAACTTTATCAGTGTCAAGTGAAATTTCAACGAAGCGAAAAAGCCATCACTATCGCACCAGGAAGTATTCTCGTGTATTAGGTGATACAAAAGCTTCGGAAAATCCATATTCGATTTCCGTGCGTGAAATTTTGCTCTATCTGTTGGCCAATCAATTTTTATACCCACCACCATAGAATGGTGACGGGGTATAAGGTTGGTCATATCCGTTTAACACATCGAATATCGATTGTACGACATTAAAAGATATTTCACTATTTTTGATTTGAGGAGAAATTCTTAAGACGATATAACGATGTCCGTCTGTCTTCTGTCTGTCTGTCTGTCTGTCTGTTGTAATCACGCTACAGTCTTCAATAATGAAGCAATCGTGCTAGAGGTGGAGAACTATCGATAGCACTATCGGCACTATCGATTGTTGGGCACTTCGAGCTACTATCGATAGCAGCCAGACATTTTCGATAGTACTATCGATAGTTAGTCGATAGTTTGGCTTTCACATCACCAAATATTCTCCTTTTTTGTGACGTCTGCTGCAGCATTAAAAGGAATGCATCGCTTTCTCCAAAGAGGGTGTAATATTTACTTTTAAAGTAGTCTGAGTTTCGACTATGTGTTGTAATTTCAGCTAAAACTTCGGAGCTCCATACAGTCAGGTGAGTCGACGATGTCAGGCATGTGTGATTACAACAGCACAGACTCAGAGAAAGATTTGGCATCCGAGAGAAAAAAGGAAATAAAATCTTACAAGTATGTGCAGGCGGAACTATTTTACAAGTCACGAGAAAACATTTTCAAGCCTTAATTGCGGAAAGGAGTATAAAACGACCAGAAACACATCGAATTTTCACAACGACCATCTAAAATGATACCGTTCTGGCTTTGAAATTCTAGCCTCTGATTCCAGCTATTTCGGCTATTGCACCGACAAGCAGAAGTTGTAGATCGTCAATACATTCACGTAGCTTTTACTTTACTAAAAGAGCCGTTTTGTACGACACAAGCATCCCTGCAACAAGCGGGACAAATGTTTTCGACACGCGAAAAATGTTATACATTATTTTTATTTTTAAACCAAACCTTTTGGATCAACATAACTTTAATATCGCTAAAATATTCATATTTAACAATATTAAACAAATTTAAATACGAACCAAATATGTATATTTATTGTGGACGATACTATCGTCGAATAATCGATAGTCGACTATCATCGATGGCGCCGACTATCGATGAGTTCTCCACTCTAAATCCGTGGCTGAGAACTTTTGCACAAACTCGTCTTTTTCTGCAGCCAGATCAAGTTCGAAGAAGGGCATATCGGTCCAGGTGTTTGGTATTAGATACCCATATAACCGACCTCCGATTTGGGTATTGGCTTATAGAAAATCGTATTTTTATCCAATTTCACGATCGAGGCCTATACCGATCTCCGATTTTACTTCTGGGCTTATAGAAACCACAGTTCTTCATTCAATCACTGAAATTGGAAGAAATCTAGAGTACTGTAAGACCACAAATACGTGTGCCAAAAATTGTGAGTATCGGTCCTTATTTGGTATAGGCCACCATATAGACGGTCTCCGATTTTACCTTTTTGGCTTTAGAATACCGCAGTTTTTAGATCCAATTTACCTGAAATTGGAAATCGAGAGGTACTTAGAAGCCGTAAAGAGGTGTGCCAAAAAAAATGGTGAGCATCGGTGCATGTTTGGTATGGTCCCACTATAAAGCGAGCCTCCCGATTTGGGGTCTTGGGCTTATAGAAACCGTAGTTTTTATCCAATTTGCCTGAAATTGAAAATCTAGAGGTAATTGAGGATCATCAAAAGGTGTGCCGAAAATGGTCCGTATCGTTCCATGTTTTGGTATAGCCCCCATATAGACCGATCTCCCGATTATACATCTTGGGTTTATGGAATCCAAAGTTTGCCTGAAATTGGAAATCTAGAGGTATTTTCTTATAAATCCGGAATCTGATATAGTCCTCATAGGTGAAATCTTTAAATTTATTTTCGGGAAGTGGTCTCAAGCCCTCCCTGAAACTTCAAAGGAAACCCTAATATTTGGTTCATCGGTGTGGTATTTAAGATTGGTCGGCCGGGCCGAACTTACTGCTGTTTATATACTTGTAATTATAATAATATTTCCAAGTCTGTCTGTCCGTCTGTCTCTTCTGTTCATATGATTTTTGTGTGCAAAGTACAAGCCGCAGTTTATGTCCGATCGTCTTCAAATTTAGCATAGGGTCTTTTTTCGGGACAAAGACAATTGCTATAGATTTTGAAATCGGTTCTGGTCATAATTGACGTGTTTATCAACCGATCTTCTTCACGTTTCTTACATCCAAATATATTTATGAGTCTCGAAAAACTTGCAAAATATCAGCAAA
Source organism: Haematobia irritans (assembly GCA_003123925.1). Lineage (NCBI taxonomy): Eukaryota > Metazoa > Arthropoda > Insecta > Diptera > Muscidae > Haematobia > Haematobia irritans. The sequence goes on along the minus strand of PGFW01076606.1, from coordinate 5,949 downwards.
TCGTTCAGATTTAGATATAGCTCCCCCATATATATCTTCGCCCGATTTAGACTTATAAATGAGGCAGAAAGTTAACACCGATTACGCTGGAAATATTTGCACAAGGAATACGAATTGCACCCTCCTCCTTCCACACTCCTCCGCTCCTCCTACGCCCACCTCTTCGCTTCCCTCTGACCAATCGGCTCCTCCCTACGCCACCCCCTCCTCCACGTATCCCACTCCACCCCTCCCCACTATACCTCGCTATCCCTTCCCGCTCACCTCTCGCTACCGCCACCCCCTCCACCCTCCTCTTCTCCCACATCCACCCTTCCCGCCCCCCCGCTCTCGCCTCCCCCCCCCCGCCCCTGTCGCCTCCCCCCCCCGCGCGCCCCCCCCCCCGCCCCCCCCCCCGCCCGCCGCCCCCCCCTCCCCCCTGGTTTCGCTCCCCCCCGTGCATCCTGGCAAGGACCCTCCGGGCGCGCCCGGCCCCCCGGTGCGCTTCCGCAGTCCCATTGCGCGCCCGCCGCCACACGGCGGGCGCCCGGCGGCCGGCCGCCACCCCGGTCGGGCCCGTCCCCCGGCGCGAAAAAAAAGCCTGCCCGCCCGCGACCGACGCGGCCCATAGCCCCCGAGGCCCGGCCGCCGCCCGGCGCTGGTCCAATGCCGTAAGAGGCCGAAACGTTTTAACACACTGATTCACGTTAAAATTTTTACACAGAGGAAGTTGTAAATTAAAATTCGTACCAAACTTGCTAAACTTCTAGTTCCTGCAAATCCGGTCTTCATGATTCCCTAGAGTATAGGTGCCATAATAGATCGCTTTCGCCTCAAGGATTTAGATACATATATGACCATATAGACGGCCTACAAGAATTTTACCTCGAGTTATGCTAAGGGAGTAGGAATTAATATTCCTATTGCTATTCATGCAAATCTTGGTTAAATATCGCGTTTCAGATTGTAGATATTAGACCTGTAACATATGTAGATTCTCGGGACGATTTAGATTCAGCTTGATAACAACCGGACGACCAGAATTTTCCATTGTCGAATCCTTACTTGAAACTTTTTATCAGAAGAAGAAAATTTTACATTATACCCACTTTCGGAATTTTGCTGCCCAACTTAATTCTTATTTACACAGTGAAGAAGAGATTTGACATTCCTATCTCAACTGTTGGCGAATTTTATCCCAAATCGGTCAGATTTAGATAAGAGCGCTTCATATATTCTTCGATTAGGCAAAACGATCGGTACCGTCGGTCAGCGAAGAAGTCCGCTACACTTCCACAGAAGATTTAACGATATGGGTTCGCAGCCTGTGTAAATGTCGCTCTGATGTGGCCAGATATTGGTCACAATCCTTACAATTGAACCGCATATTGTGGTTAAATTTTGCTAATACCCTTGTGAACTCACCATTCCTCCGGATCTTACGGGCACAAAGGTTCGGTACGACCCGTCAGCGAAGAAGTCCCTTTACCACTTTCCAAGTAAGATGTAGTAGATAAGGGTTCGAAAGCTGTGTATGAGATGTCGCTCGATCGTGGCCCAAAATATTGTCAGCAATCCTCTACAATTCGACCACATAATGTGCGGTCTAGTAATTTTACCAATACCCTTGTGAGAAACTCACCAACTGCTAAAGAGCACCAAAAATGAAAGTAATTCGTCAAAGCTTAGTCCACTCTTAATCAGGATTTTGTGATCGCGGTTAAGTCATAATGGCATTCATATGTTTCGTATATCAGGGCGCTTAGCCGATCTTTAAATTTTAAAGTCAAGTGATCGTTTTGTTAGAATTTTTAAAAATGGCTTCTTAAACAAAAATTGATGAGCTCTTATCGTTTTCTATACCCTCACCATAGGATGGGGGGCGTACTATTAAACGTTGAGGCATCTTCCGTTTGTAACACATCGAAATATTGCTTCTAAGGACACCACAAACCGTATATATATTCTGGGTCGTGGAGGGAAGATTCGCTGAGTCGATCTGAGCATGTCGGGCGTCCCGTTTCGTCTGTGAAATCACGCTAACTTCCGAACGGAAACAAAAGCTAGATCCGAGCTTGGCAGAACTTGGGCAAAAGTAGTTTTATTATGTAGTCGGACCTGGCTATTGCAAACCATGGGGCCATATCGCGTCCACTTTTAGCGGTTATAGGCCCCTAGTATAAACGGACCCCAGTAATTGTGGTGTGTCGACGGCTCTATTTGAGAAGCCAAAATTTTTCATCCGATCCGGCTGAAATTTGGTACATTTTTGGGTGTTAACAAACCATTGCAAAAAGTTTGGGTCGCACATTCTGGTCCATAATGTCCTATATAGCCCCCCATATAAAGACCCGATCACCAGCATTTTTCTGGGCAGCCTGCTTGGGAATACCAAGAATTCTTGTCTGATTCAGTTGACTAATTTGGTACGTGGTGTTTAATATATGGCCTCAAAGTACTCCCATGCAAAAATTGGATCGCGTTATCGCGTCAAAGTATTATATATAAGGCCCATATAAAGCCGATCCGCCAGACTTTTGGGCCTCCAGAGGCCCCTTGGAAGAAGGCAAAATTCTTCCATTCCGGTTGAAATTTGGTCGTGATCGTTAGAATTATCCGGTATATCCAACAACCATGCAGGACATTGGTTTCGCCTATCGAGCTCCATTAAATTATATATGATATCTCATCATAAACCGATTCCCCAGTGGACTTTGACTCCGGTGCCTTTTGGAGAAGCGAAAATTCATTCGTATCTGCATATGAATTGGGTGTACGTTCGTGGAGCAGGTATGATGATATTAACAACCATGCGGGAAAAGTGCCGGTCCATATGTCATGCTCACGATTAATTCATATCATTAGCTCCCATACTACTGAACCGATCCCAAGATTTGGTTTTGGAGCCTACTTGGAGGCAGCAAATTTCATCCGAGTGAGTTGGGGAAATTGGCATGGCTACATTTGCTCCCGACTAGTGATACTTTCCGGCTCGGTGTTACACAAATATACATCTATACACTAATTCACACCTAAGTAGGTTTCAGGCATCAGGCGGTTATAGAAACGACACTAACTCATTATCACCTTCGGCCTAGCCACCGAGAAAGCCGGGTGCGTACAATACGTTGAGTCTCAAAAGTTTACGTATCACTTACTCCCCGAGATATTTACTAGAAAAACATGCCTTCAGGACATCAGCTGGCGTCCAATGCAATGCAGTCCATAATCAACTATCCATAGACGCCCATATAAATACCATTCCGAGATTTAGGTTGTGAGGTTCCTCTTTCCTGGCAGGTAGCAAATTTCATCCGATCGTGAGCCGGTTGAAAATTTGGGTACACTGTGCCCCTAGTATGATGGTCGTGCGTTAACAACATGCGCTAACGGTAGTGGGTCCATAGTCGGGTCTTGATACTACTATAGTTCCCCCAGAGTAGAATGCGATTTCTCCCAATCACACAAAATTGCGTCGCGATATCAAGTGTTCATAATCTGCTATACTAGCCCCATAGTTTTCAATTCTGGCTCTGGCTAGGTACGGGCGCTGCAAACAGATCGGCATATCGGATTCTGAATTATTTGTAGGGATTTTAATATAGATACGACTGTTTTTTTCTGAATATATGACCACGGTATGGATAAGCTCGAGAATTTAGCACAGAGTAAGGAGGTCTACAGCGGGTTGTGGTCGGGGCGACAGTCGTATGTATACCGTGCGCCACGTTTGCTAGCACTCTAACATTTTTCGAGGGTAACACTCATATCACATGCCGGTCACAATGTGTCCTTGCGGCGCGGCTATATATAATGTGGTTTGCTTCCCAAATACACTCAGCATGTTAAATATCGACGTCCGCATTTTCGACAGAACCTTTGAGCATGAGCACTTGTATACCAAAGATTCTTTACTACGACCATCAAAATTTTACGCTTGGCTAATGCACCCAGTCGGGTGTGTAACACAAGTTGTTAGTAAAAAAGCAAGCTAAGGAATAGTCTAAATGTCGGGGCGCGGGGCTGATATACTTATCACGCCTGAACACCGACTTCCTGTTGAGCTACCATGGCTAACATTTTTCCCCCGACCCGATTCATATTCACAGTCCCTGGTTATAGAACTGCTGCTTTGGGCGGGCCGTATTACTAACAAACGGCTTTCGCGTGTCTCGCCGCCTGTTCCCACCACATACATCATGCCGATTTAAATTGATGCACGTCGGATCGAGCAGAGTATTTGGTAGACTTTCTACAGAAGACTTCTAGTAGAGCGCTCAAAATTTTAAGGTCGGGCTAGAGTGGGCACCCTCCGCTCACGGGGAAGCACCTAATCGCTAGCGTAAAAAAAAAAACGAGAAAAAAAATAACACAAGTATATACAGCGAGTAAGCCTCTCCAGGGCCCTGGGGCGAATCTTCAACCCGATGAGGCCCACGGCACCTGGATGACACCAGAATACTTTGAGCGGGTTTGCTTTGACATTTCTCAAAGGGGTAGGGCAGTGGGAGGAGCTTGATGGACACAACCCGAAGATACGAATTTAAAGATTTCACCTTCATGAGGGGATTATGATCAGATCTCCTGGATTTATCAGAGCAACACCATTTGTCGGTTTCCGAGGCTGCCGCATTTAGTCGAAGATCATGTTAAGATCTCTTGGTGAAGCGTGGTGCAAGGGAAGTTAATCTACAAAACTAAACCGTACCTTTGATTTGAAATCTTAACCAGTCGTGGTACCGAAGTTAAGAATCCTTGGAACTGCTTTACATTGGAGCTTGTCGAAGCCAAATTGTTCGCGGATGGTATCAGCAATCGCGCCTTCTACCACCCTCAAGCAAGATGAGAGTCCTCGCTCTAGTATGGCAAGGCTCTCCGATCAGGCGGGCGACTTACAAGTGTGCGGGAGAATTGGCCGATACAAAAGCTCTAATTCCGCGATGACACGTTTTGTGGAGCTCCTAAACAAAGGAAAGTACGCAGGCGAATTATTCTACATATTTTCAGGCAATGATCAAGATCAAAACACTACCCGTTTCTACCGTTCAAACCCCAAGCGAGCTTAAATCCGGTCGCGCGTCTTCTCGAGATTCCGCCATTCTTGATTGGAGGGGGGCCATATGACTAAAATCTGGGACGGATAGCTCACCATTTTTCGGCACACCTCTTTTGTGACCCCCGAAGACTCATTCGCTTCGTAGATTTCTCGAATTTCAATGGGAGCAAATAGCGCGGGATAAAAACTTCGGATTCTAGAAGCTCCGAAGGCCACGGGGGAGTAAAATTGGGCTCGGGCGCCCGGCTGTAGCGGGGGAGCACTCCCAGGTCGTACTGCGGCTATGGGGCGCTCCCTGATGGACGCGACAAATAGATGGCGTGTGGCCACAGAGTTCGCCGCGATAGTCGTCACCGTAATATTCACGAGCGGGGGCGACCACCCCTTTTGAGTCGGGTTGCGCTGCTACAATCGGCAACATCAGCCGGGCTCGGCGGCTTAGCCGCCATTGAGCCTCCAATGTTCAGCGACAAACGCTTGCGGATTCAAAAACGTGACGGCCTCTAGTAACCAGCGCCTCCGACGTGAAGACCCCAAATCGGGCTTACGGGCCGCGTGAGGATCCCGTCTGATCATTGACGCGGGGCGCGGAATATCATGACCCATAATATGGACCGGATGACTCACGAAGTTTCCTCGTGGGCACGACGTATTTCGTGACGTCTCACCAACATACCTCTAGCACTGTGGTCAATCTTCACGGTGTAACGAATTGATATACAACAACTGCGCCTGTGGGCTTCATCTATGATAGCCCACTGTCGATTAAGATAGGTAAAGAGATTTCGCGGAGGATCGGTCCCTTAGGCTAATGTGTTGTCGGCATATATCTAACAAATATGGACCCGATTACTTCACCAATTTAGTAGACAAATCTATTTGTCCGCGTCCTTAGCAGAACTAACTCTCATACA
>PGFW01076603.1:1053-16950 GCA_003123925.1 Haematobia irritans | reverse complement strand
CTATATAAATCTGATATCAGAGAGAAATTCTAAGACGACTTAAAGATGTCTGGCTGTCGGTCTTTTGTATTCACGCTACAATAATGAAACTACAACAAACTTTTTGTCTGCGGCAAGTCATGTTCGAAGATGGACTTCATCGGTCCATGTTTCGATATGGCCCCCACATAAACTAATCCCTGATTTGACTTCTTGAGCTTGGGAAAACTAGATGTACATTAGGTCAATCAAGTATATTCGGCCGTAAGTTCAACTAGGCCGAATCTTATTGCGTAGAAACTTCTACTAACGGCTGGCATCGACAATCGAATTGAGTTGCGGTAATACTTACCGATGGCAAACTTCTTAACATCGTCTTCTAAATTAGACAAAATAGCAGATTAAATGCGTATATAATCCAGTTTTGGACCGGTATATATACGAAAGTTTAAAAATAATTACGAACCGATATGAATTTTTCTGTGATTGGGGAACGGTTTATCTGGGGGCTATATGTAACTATAGATTGATATGGACCTTGTTTGGCATGGTTGTTCGCAGCCATATACTAGCACAATGTACCACATTTCAACCGAATCGGATGAATTTTGCTCCTCCAAGAGGTTCCGGGAGTCAAATTTAACCTAATTGAACTAATTTTTGCATGGTTGTTAGTGTCCATATACTAACACAACATACAACATTTCAACCCAATTGGCATTGAATTTGCTCTCCAAGAGGCTCAGGAGGCCAAATCTGGGGACGCTGGTTTATATGGGGGCTAATATAATCTATGGGACCGCTATGGATACAATTTTTGCATGGTTGTTGGAGATCATATACTAACACCAATGTACCAAATTCACGGGATCGGATGAATTTTGCTCTTCCAAGAGCTCGGAGCTAATCGGAAGATCGTTATAGTAGGGCTAGGTTTAGGTTTAGGTTAAAGTGGCAGCCCGATTAAGATTCAGGCTCACTTAGACTATTCAGTCATTGTGATACACATTAACTAAAAGTACCTATTACATATGGGCACTTCTAGTTTAACGCCTGAACCTTCTCGATTATTTTTCTCCGCTGAACCAAAAGAATTGTTCCAAAAACATTAGCAGACTGCTTAAGTTAACGTTTTTCCAGATGCCCCAGTAATCTGAAGGCTTATCAAATGCGCTGCCTAAAAGTTGTTTGCGCTTAAACACCAAAATGCAGGAAATCACACCAAGAGAGTGTTTGTATTGATTCATTTTCCCTCCGCATCAATGGACAGCTATACAAAGTAGTCATTATACTATCGCGCCAATAGTTTTTTGCAAAAATCGCTTATTAGGCAGCGACCCTAATAGCAGATATCTGGAGTGATATCTGACGTCTCGAGAACATTTAGCAATATCTAATATACTGTTCTGTATGAATAGATAGGGGGCTATAGCCCCCTTCAGTTAAAAATGTCTACACACAGAGAATATGATTAGTTGGAACAATTCGGGTGGAATTTACGAATATTCTGTATTCTAAGAGAATAAATAAAAGTTGAATTGATACAATTTTCTGTACTTACATGCATTTGGTCATACCTGTAACCATTAGTTGAGATTTTTAACAGATTTTCTGTCGTGCTACAAGATAATTGGTTGTGGCAACCGAACCTACCTCATTTGATTAATTTTGATTCAAATTGGTTGATACGACCAACCGTAAGGAAAATTCTCAACTAGATACGGCAATGGTGTCGTGTACACCCTTGCAATTCTCCATCGATCATTTGGCCATGCAATAACAGCCATTTCTCACTTCAGTATGAGCCTTGGCAGGGTAGCTAGGCGGTCATACCAACAGATTCTTATTTCCCTGCTGAAATATGTAAGGTAGTCCTATCCTTTGCCAACTCATCCGCTTCGCAGTTCCCGCGGTATGTTCCTATGGCAGGCACCATATTAGGTGAACTTTGTACTGCTCAGCCATCTCATAGAGAGATATTGCTTGCAAGTCGATGGCCGTTTTCGACTTGAGGAACACAAGAGTCCAAGGATGTTATTGGCAGGCTTGACTGTCCTGAGTATATATTAATGCCCACAGTTTTTTTGGAAATATTACATCTCAGCTTAATATCGCGCCACCTCTCATTATTGCTAATATTTCAGCCTGAAAAACACTACAGTGATTAGGATAATCTTTTCGCTATTCGAAAGTTCCAGATCTATTAGAGATATACTCCGAACCCCACTTGTCCATGCCAATTTGGAGCCATCAGTAAAGAAATCTATATATTCTTTAATTCGCCGCGGGTCTGTGTGCACACACGCCTCCACTGTTGGGCGATTAGAGTCCTCAGAACTTTTTGTCGAAAAGTGGATTGCGCTCAAAGTATAATATATGAGGGCTATCAATTATTCAGAATTCACTACACGACCCAGAATATATAAGGTTTTAGACGGCATTATTTCGATGTATTACAAACGGAATGACATAAGTTATATATTCACCCCATCCTATGGTAGAGGACACATACAAAATAATTTTATAATTTTTTTGAATTACAGCTAAGTTGTTGTTAAAGAAAAAATTTTTAAGTTAACAAAATTTTTGTTTGATAGGTTTAGGTTAGGTGAGGCCAGCCCGATGTATCTAGGCTCACTTAGACTATTTCAGTCTAGACATTGTGAATACCAACACAGTGGTGAACTTCTCTCTTATCACGTGAGTGCCTGCCCGAATTCCATGTTAGCTCAAATGACAAGGGACCCTCCTTTTTATAGGGCCGAGTCGCGAAAAAATTTGGATTTTTGCCCCACAAATTGGCGATTTCCTCTTTTTTAATAATGTGACCCAAATAATAGTTTGCAAAATCAACTATAGCTCCACCATAGGAATGGGGGGTATATTAACTTTGTCATTCCGGTCTTGTAACAATCGAAATGTAACACGAAAATATATGCTACGATTGAAACTGGCTCAAGTAGTTTGTTATTGGATGTGGATCGGATGGTATGCAAATGGGCCATATCCGGTCCACTTTTACGTATAGCCCCATAATAAACGGACCCCACTACAAATTTGGCTTTGCGAGACCTCTAACGAAGAAGCAAATTTCATCCGATTCCGCGCTGAAATTTGGTAAATGGGTGTAAGTAATATGGTCTCTAACACATGCACAAATTGGTTCCAACTATTCGGTCATAATTATATAAGCCCCCATATAAACGATCCCCTCCGATTTGGCTTGCGGAGGCCTCTAAGAGAAGCAAAATTTGTCCGATTCCCCGGCATGAATTTTTCAGTACTTGGTGTTGGTTATGGTCTCTAAACATACAAGAAAAAAATTGGTCACATCGCTCCCAGTAATTCTATATATAGCCCCATTATAAAACCGATCCCCCGATTTGGCTTGGCGGAGCCCTCTAAAGAGAAAGCAAATTCATCCGATCCGGGCTGAAATTTGGTAATGATTTTGGTTTTGGAGGCCACTTGAGGAGCAAATTTCATCGAGTCAGTTGAAATTTGGTAACATTGTCTTTAGTATCATGGCGTTAACAACCATTTTGCCTAAACTAGGTCATATCTATAATAATCATATATTATATAACTAATATCTATAGTTTATATAGCCCTCAGATAAATTGACTCCGCAATTACAGCCAAAAATTGGTCCAATATCAAGTTCATAATTGTATATAAGCCCACAATATAAGCGACCCCCATATTCTCAAATTCTGGCATCATAACGTACCCGTGCAAAAAAGTCCATATCAATTCGTAATTATTTGTAGCTTACGCTTTACGATACGCTTTTTTGTCTAAGCTGCATAAGTCCAGCCGGTCTAACAGAAAACAGGTTAGGCTGATAAGTCCCGTCTAACAAAGAAAAACATATTTTTTGTCACGAACTCGTTTTCTATTAATTCAAACATAGGTTTACTTCAGAGGCGAAATACAACCGATTATAACGAACCTTACGCAATTTTTGATCACCCATTTTGGTAGTACTCCTTCGGTTTTGCCTCAAAATAGGCTCAGTTTCGGCGATCACTTCTTCATTGCAGGGCCAAATTTTTTTCTCTGAGCGAGCATCCTTTGAGGTCCTGAGAACAAGAAAAAGTCCGCTGGGGGCAGATCTGGAGAATACGGTGGTTGGGAAAGCAACTTCGAGCCCAATTCATGAATTTTTGCCATCGTTCTCAATGACTTATGGTACGGTGCGTTGCTCTTGGTGGACACACTTTTTTCCTCAAACGTTTCCAATACACACCATTTAATAGTCACTGTTGATGGTTTTTTCATCTTCTCCAGATAATCGTATAAGAATTCCTCCATCGCGCATCCTCAAAAAAAGAGGCCATTACTTTGCCAGCGGAACTTACTTGAGTCTTTCCACGCTTCGGAGAACGGTTCACTTCTTGGTCGCTGTCCACTCAGCCGACTGTCGATTGGACTCAGGAGTGTAGTGATGGAGCCATGTTTTCTCCATTGTCACTATCGACGGAAAAACTCGGCGTGTGTTACGCGTTATCAGCTGCAACAGCCAGCCTCAGAATCATCAACACGTTGTTGTTTTTTGGTCAAATTGAGCTCGCGCGGCACGCCATTTTGCACAGAGCTTCCGCATATCCAAATATTGATGAATGATATGACCCAACACGTTCCTTTGATATCTTTAGAGATTCTTTTTATTTTGTCAATTCAAATTTTGTGGATTTTTTTGATGTTTCAGTAGGTACCTCTTTCGGCGTCCACTGCGTTCACGTCTTCCGTGGCTCTTTCACGCCACGTCTTGAAGCGAGTTCGGATTATATAGCCCAAGTATTTTAGCTTCACGATTTATATTCCTCCTTCAGAAAACAGTATTTTAAATCAAAAACGAAATTCATTTTTTCCATTTTTTTCAGCAATAACCAAAAGTTGCTTCACAAAAGACGACTCTATCTCAACAACTTTGTTGACGTCAGAATTTGACCGAAATCATTTGAAGTTCAGTACTATACAAAAAAATATCATTTAAATAACTACCTACCCCCAAGACGCCATCTAATGTGTCAGACCGCTGGACTTATCAGCCACCTGTTATACCCGTATGGACTAACTAACAATTTAGAAAACGATGTTAAGCAGTATATTAAGATACACAACCAAAATTAATTCGATTGTGGAATGACAGTCTATGTAGTCAGCGTTTAAGTCCTAATCCATAGGTGGAGGTTAAGCATAAATGATTCGCCTGGCCAATCTTTACGGACGTATATAACTTGTTTTTTTTTTATACTCCACCACCATAAGGTATGGGGGTATATAACTTTGTCATTCCGTTTGTAACATCGAAATATTCGCTGTCTACAGACCCCATAAAGTTATATATTCTGGGTCGTGGTGAAATTCTGAGTCGATCTGAGCATATCGTCCGTACCGTCCGTCCGTCCGTACCGTCTGTTGAAATCACGCTAAACTTCCGGAACGAAACAAGCTATCGACTTCAACTTGCAGCAAGTAGTTGTTAATTGTGCTAGGTCGGATGGTATTGCAAATGGCCATATCGTCCACTTTTACGTATAGCCCCAATAATAAACGGACCCCAAAATTTGGCTTGCAACATGGCTGAAATTTGGCACATGGTGGTTCAGTATATGTCTCTAACAAACCATCGCAAAATTGGTCCACATCGGGTCCAATAATTATATTATAAGCCCCATATAAACGCGATCCACCTCGATTTGGCTTGCGGACCTCCTAAGAGAAGCAAATTCATCCATCCGGCACTGAAATTTGGTACATTGATGTTGTGTATATGGTCTCTAAATAACCATCGCAGAAATTGGTTTACATCGCCATAATTATATATAGCCCCCATTAAACAGATTCGCCCAGATTCGAATCTTGCGGAGCCCCTTGCGAAGAGGGCAAAAATTCATTTCCGATTCGCTTAAATTTGGTAGCGTGGAATGTTAGTATTGGTATCCAACGAACCATGCTAGTAATATTGGTTCAATATCAGTTCGCATAATTATATATAAGGCCTCCATATAAATCGATCACGATTTGACGACCGGTGCCTTTCGGAGATAGCAAAATTCATCCAGTATCTGGGTTGAAATTGGTACGTGGTGGTAGTATATGATATTTAACAACCATCCCAAAAGTGGTGACATATAGTCCATAATCTAATATATGCCCAATATAACCGATCGCCGAGATTTGGTTTTTGAGCCACTTGGAGAGCAATTTCATCCCGAGTCAGTTGAAATTATGGTACACTGTGCTAGTATATGGCCAGTTAACAAACCATGCCTAACTAGGTCCATTATCTATATTATTATTATATAACTTATAATCTTAGTTTTATAATAAGCCTCAGATAAATTGATGCCCCATTACACAAAAATTGTCTATATGCAAGTTCATCAAATTGTATATAGCCACATATAAGCGACCCCGCGATAAATTTTCAATTCTGGCTCTACGGTACCGTGGAAAAGTCGCATATTCGTAAATTATCTTGTCAGACTTACCCTTTACATACTTTTTTGTCTAAGCTGATTAAGTCCCCGGTCTAAACAAAGAATAAACAGGTTAGGGCTGTAAGTCCCCGGTCTAACAAAGAAACATATTTTTTGTCAAAACTCGTTTTATTATTTCAACATACGTTTCCTTCAAGAGCGAATACAACGATTATAACGACCTTCCCAATTTTTTGATAGCCGATTTTGTAGTCACTCCTTCGTTTTGGCCTCAAAAATAGCTCAGTTTCGTCGATCACTTCTTTACTTGCGCCAAATTTTTCCCTGCGTGGCATCCTTTTGAGGTCTGAGAAGCAGAAAAAAGTCGGCTGGGGCCAGATCTGGAGAATACGGTGGGTGGGGGAAGCAATTCGAAGCCCAATTCATGAATTTTTTGCCATCGTTCTCCATACTTATTGTTACGGTGCGTTGTCTTGGGTGAACAACACTTTTTTGCTCAAACCTCCAATAACACGCATATAATATCACTGTTATGGTTTTTTCCCTTCTCAAAGATAATCGATAAAAATTATTCCATCGCATCCAAAAAAAACAGAGGCCATACTCTTGCCAGCGGACTTTTGAGTCTTTCCACGCTTCGGAGAACGGTTCAGCCGGTTCGCTGTCCACCAGCCGACTGTCGAATTGGACTCAAGGAGTGTAGTGTGGAGGCCATGTTTCATCATTGTCAAATATCGACGGAAAAACTCGGGTGTGTTCGAGTTAATGAAGCTTGCAAAACACCGCTCAGAAATCATAAGAGCGTTGTTGTTTTTGGTGCAAATTGTGAGCTCGCGCGCCCATTTTTGCCACAGGCTTCCGCATATCCAAATATCTGATGAATGATATGACCAACACGTTCTTTGATATCTTTAAGGCCTCTGCTTATCTCATCAACTATCATTTTACGGTCATTCAAATCATTTTGCTGATTTTTTTGAATGTTTTCGTCGGTAACCAACCTCTTTCGAGCGCGCCACTGCGCTTCACCGTCTTTCGGTGCTCCATCTTCACCACGCTTGAATTTTGCAATACCAATCAATATGATTTGTGATTTCCTTGAAGCAGAGTTCGGAAACTCATTAATCAGCCAAGTTTTTTGCTTTCCAACGTTTTTTCCCCTTCAGAAACAAGTATTTTTATCAAAACACGAAATTCATTTTTTCGCATTTTTTTCACAATAACAAAAGTTGTCTTCACAAAAGACGCTCTATCTCACAAACTAATTGACTTACAGACGTCAAATTTGACACGAATCATTTGAAGTTAGTACTATAGCAAAAACAATATGCATTTAATTACTACCGACGCGCCACTCTGATGCTGTCCCAGACCCGTGGACTTATCAGCCAACCCTGTTATACCACGTATTGGACTAACTAACAATTTAGAAAACGAATGTTAAGAAGTTTTTAAGATACCACCAACCCAATAAATTTCGATTGTGATGACAGTCTTCGTCAGAAGTTTCAACGCAAATCCAATGGTGGAGAAGGTACATAAGATTCGGCCTGGCCGAACTTACGGGCAGTATATACTTGTTTTTCTTTTTTTTAATTTTGAATCATCAATGGAACAAAAAAAAAAAAAAAAAAAAAAACAAAAAAAAATAATAGTCTAAGTGAGCCCGAAAATAAATCGGGCTACCACTTTAACTCAACCTAAGCTACGCCAAATATTAATCATAGGGACACATAAGATTTCGCCTGGCCGAAATTCAGCTGTATGTTTTTTATTTCATTCATGTTAACTAGAGAGCATTTAAGTATTAAAGGAAGCTTTAATTATTTTTGAGAATTTTACTAATCCCATTAAACATTTCCATGAACTAAAATAAAGTCAATCATGGCTTGAGAATCTCGTTTTGAGCGTTCATTTTCGAGAAACGATATATGTACATTTTTGTTCGTCTATATTGGTACCATAGCATTACTTAACTTAGGTACACTAATAAATTGCACGAAATTTCAAAGGAAATTATTTAACAAAGACCAAATAAAAAAATTAAATATTAAGGAAATGGCAAAACCTAAAATGGCAATAAGAAGATCTGAAGTTGTCAAACTTATTCTTACAGTGTCATCATGGCATTTAACAGGAGCCAATTAGCTTAGTAGTCGCATAATACATGATATCTGTTTGCCTTTCGATTATGATATATGGCCATGGCAATGTCAACCAATATTACACGATTCAAATAAAAGGAAGCAGCAGCAACCAGATAAAAGGAAATCTATTAGGGTATATTTCCGCAAAGCTCTTTTGATATCATAAAGTGTTGATATTAAGAAGAATCTTTCTAAAGAAAGAAATGAATTGATTTTATTTCAAAACATCTTGCCCAATGATTGTAGTCATATGGCGTTTTAGCAAAAGAGTTGATGCTTGTGTAGATACTTCAAAGTTATTTTCCATTGATACTAGTAAAACCATTATTGAATTATGACATTTATATTGATAGTTCTTGGTAATGAAAGGTTTAATCTCAAATATTTTTCAGTTGTCTTGGATTTTGTTTATTTTAATCTTGCAATAGCCTGACAATACATAACTTATGCATTACGTCTATGTAAGATGATAATGTTTAAGCATGGAGGCAAGGGAATGATGGGTGAAGGGGTGTCATCTATTGTCTTACATATCACAAATGATTAATTAATATACTGAAATCTTATTTGGATAAATATTTTAATGTTCAAACGAGATATCGTCTTGATTAACTGTTTAATTGTAATGTGAAAATACGCAACAATATATGTGAACTTAGCTTGGATCGAATTTAATGTAATTTAACATGAGCAAATATAACCATGAATATTATAAGAATGAGAAAATATCTCACAAGAAGCAAAAGTTATACGGCCGTAAGTTCGGCCAGGCCGTAGCTTATGTACCTCCACCATGGATTGCGTAGAAACTTCTACTGAAGATGTATCTAGCAATCGAATTATTGGGTTGTGGTAACCAGTTTGCCGATGGCAAAAGGTTCTTAAAACTTCCTAACGCCGTCCTTTAATTGCAAGGTAGTCCATACGTGGTTTATATTAAATAAAAAGCGCCGGACTAAAATATGTATATAATTAAGTTTTAACAAAATTATTCTGATATACTAATTAAGTTTAACAATTTTCTAATAGAAATAAAATTTTGATAAAGTTTCTATAGAAATAAAATTTTTGGAATAAAAGTTTCTATAAGAATAAAAATGTTGACAAAATTTTCTATAGAAATAAAATTTTGATCAAAATTTTCTATAGAAAAAATTTTGACTAAAATTTTCTAATAGAATATAAAATTTTGACAAAATTTTTCGAATAGAAATTAAATTTTGAGAAAATTTCTAATAGAAATAAAATTTTTGCCAAAAATTTTCTATAGATATCAATTTTGACAAAATTTTCTTTATAAAAAGTAAAGATTTTGGCCTAAAATTTCAATATTAAATTAAAATGTTTGACAACATTTTTCTATAGAAATAAAATTTGTCAAAATTTTTCTATACAAATAAAATTTGACAAACTTTTCTATAGGCAATAAAATTTTGATAATAAATAAATTTTGACAATATTTTTCCTTTAGAAATAAAAAATTTTGGTAGATATTATTGGCTCGATGGCAACCATTGAATTATGAACCCGATAATGGACCAAATTAATTTGTGTGGATTGGGGACGGCTATATATAACTATAAACCGATATGGACCAATTTTAGCATGGTTTCTAGCTTCTCCAAGAAGAGCTCCGGAGAAACAAATCTGGGGAACGGTTTATATGGGGGCTATATATAACTTATGGACGATTTTATGGACCAATTTTCGCAATGTTGTTAGAAATCATATACTAATAACCACGTACCAAATTTCAAACCGAAAATCGGATGAAATTTTGCTCCTCCACAGAGGTTCGGTTGGTCACATGCTGGGGATCGATTTATATGAGGGCTAGCACGCAAAAGAGAAATAAAAAAAAAAGTTTCGGAAAACGTATACCCCGAACGTTTTTTCTTTTGTTAGAGTTTTTTGAATTTGCTTTCGAAAGGTATACATTCTAATCACAAAAAAATTCAGTTTGTTTCAAAAATTTATTTATTTCAATAAAAAAAATTTTTTTGTGACTAAAAACACAGTCATTTCGTTTTATCTCAAACACTGTTCTTTTCTGACTTTAAGACACACATTTTAAAGTTCATAGTGAAATTCAATATAGTAAGAATGTAAATGTTGAACATTTTTTTCCGAAATCCTTCCGGACATATCTGGAATATATGTATAAAAGCTTTGGTTCGAAGCAGGGTCGCACCATCGACCCTTGGCATGCCAAAGTTCGGAACGTAGCAACTCACTGCTACACGGTGCGCCAAATAAATGTATTTATACCCTCGCCACACTGTTGGACAGAGTATTATATAGTTAGTAGCGCATATGTTTGTAACAACCAAGAAGGAGACGAGATCGCAACATGGTGGGCCTTTGGCATAATGCTCAGGCGTGGGTTCCCTGAGTCGATATAACATATCCGTCTGTCCATCTTGTCCGTCCGATCCGTCCGTCTGTCTGTGAACCACATTTTTGTGATCAAAGTCTAGGATCGCAATTTAAGTCCAATCGCCTCAAATTTGCACATGTTTCTACTTTTGGTCAGAATAGAAAACTATTGATTTTTTGGAAGAAATCGTGTAGTCAAGTGTGCAAAATTATGAAATTGAAATCGTTCAGATTTAAGGTACAGCTCCCATATATATCTTTCGCCGCGATATGGACTTATATGGCCCTAGAAGCCAGATTTTGTGGCCGAATTTGGTCTAAATTTTTGCACTAGAAGCTACAATAGTAGCTATAAGTCAAGTTTGCAATTTGATTGAAATCGGTTCAAAATTTAGATATAGCTCACATATATATCTTTCGCAGTCCGATATGGACTAATATGGTTCCTAAAAGCCAGAGTTTTTGGGCCAATTTTGGTTGAATTTTTCACGGAGGGAGTATCATTTATGCATTTAATAGGCTTGTACGTGGCCAAGTTTTGTTGAAAATAGGTTCATGATTTAGTTATAGCTCCCATATATAATCTTTACGCCGCGATAATGCACTATATGGACGAGAAGCCAGAAGTTTTATCCCGATTACGCTTGAAATTTTTGCACAAGGAGTAACAATTGGTAGTATAGTCATGTGTGCCGGCAAATTTGATTGAAATCGATTCAGATCTAGAATATAGCTCCATATATATTTTTCGCCTGTGATATGACATTATATGGCCCCGAAGCAGAGTTTTGTCTAATCTTGGTTGAAATTTTGCCACATAGGAGTCACAATTAGTAATATAGTCATGTGTGCCAAATTTGATTGAAACCGGGTTCTAGATTAGATATAGGCTCCCATGATATATTGTTTCTCTGATTTCGACAAAAAATGGTAAAATACCAACATTTTCCTTGTTAAATCGCCAACTGCTTAGTCGAAAAGTTGTAAAAAATGACTCTTAATTTTCCTAAACTTCTAATACATATCATATCGAGGCGATAAATCATTATAATAAACCTTCGCGAAGTTTTCTTTGAAATTGCTTCGATGTAAAATGTTTTCCATATTTATTTACCTAAAATTGTGTTCACCTAGTGCATTAGCCAACTTAAATTTTGAGTCCTATAAGTATTCTTGTAAAAGTCTACAAATTCTTGTCCAAATCGAGTCATATTTAAATGTATGTATTTTGACATAACTTGTATATATAGCAACGCAACACATTTTGAGGGAGTTTGATATAATATCGAAAATGTGGGATCTACAGAGTGGTGCAGGGTATAATATAATCGGCTCGCCCACTTTAGACTTTCTTACTTGTTTTTTTACTAATATTGTATTCGCCCCTAGTGGCATTAGCCGACTTAAAATTTTGAGTCTATAGATTTTGTAGAAGTCCTATTCAAATTCTGTCAGATCGAGTGATATTTAAATGTATGTATTTGGGACAAACCTTTATATAGGCCCCCAACAATTTGACGGATATGATATGGTATCGAAAATTTAGATCTAAAAGTGGTGCAGCGGTATACATATAGTCGGCCCCGTCCGACTATAGACTTTTCTTACTGGTTTTCTGTTAAATAAAGTTGTTTAATCGACTCGTGGGCCGCCGCAAGCTATGCGTTCAATATAATTAACTTATATGGGTAATTGTCTATTGATGACAATAACGGCTACATAGCTCGTGAATAGTGATGTTTTCTCCGTCCAGGCGAAAGGTAAAAAAAATTAAAATTTATAAAAATCGTAATAATTTCTTACTACATTGTTTGTATTACAGAAAAAGGTGCTAAGAACTAAAAACTTCGTGGAAGTGGAGAAAGATGTGAGAATTTTTGAGTTTAGTTCTTTATGAAATTGTTTTTACATCCTGGAAGAAGAATACAGCGTTTATCACAAAATTTAAGTATATACTTTTCTGTCAAATACACTTCGTTTCAACGAAAAGCAAATGAGAAACGAACTTTGTTTGATCTTAACATTTCGTTTGGAGTAAAAAAATATTTTTTTGTATATAACATATAATTATGGACGATATGGACCAAATTCCTTGCGAGAACACATACTAACACCACGTTCCAAATTTCAATCGGATCAGATGAATTTGATCCTGCAAGAGCTTCCGGAGGACAAACTATGAGATCGGTTTCATATCGAGGGCTATATATAATTATCGATCGATATGGACCCCATTCTTGCATGGTTTGGTTTAGGAGACCATCGTACCTAACACCACGTACCAAATTTTCAAAGGATGCGGATGAATTTTGTTCTGCAAGAGGCTTCGGAGGTCAAATATGGGGATGGTTTTATATGGGGGCTATATATAATTATGGACTCGATACGGACCAAATATTTGCGTGGTTGCTAAGAAGACCTTAATATTCTACACTACGGTACGCAAATTTTCAGGCAGATCGGATGAAATATGCTACTGTTAGAGGCTCGCAAGCCAAATCTGAGGGTCCGTTTATATTGGGGACTTACTACGTAAAAGTGAAACCGATATGGCCCATTTTTGCAATACCATCTGACCTACAACAATAACAACTACTTTGTTACGCAGTTTGGACAGTCGATAAGCGTTGTTTCGTTCGCGAAGCTTGGCCGTGATTTTCACAGGACGGACGGACGGACATACTTAAATGACTCAAGAAATTCAAGCAACGATCCAGAATACTATATAATATATATATATATATATATATATATATATATATATATATATATATATATATATATTATATATATATATATATATATATATATATATATATTATATATTATATATATATATATACTATATATATATTGATATATATTATATATATCTATATATATATATATATATATATATTAATACGCCAACTTCCGAACGAAACAAGCTATGACTTCAAAACTTGGTACAAGTAGTTGTTTATTGATTGTAAGGTCAGATGGTATTTGCATGGGCCATATTGGTTTCACTTTTACGTATAGAAAGTCGGCCGGTACGAATTATACGAGTTATCATACTCCTAAACCTGCACCCCTACTGAACTTAGTAAACATAAAGCATTTGTGAGTATCATTGATGATAGAGCTTGGGAAAAGAATCGTATTTCCGTATTTAAGAACAGTAAGGTGTATATTTGTTTTATAGAAGTTTTGTAAACAAAAATCTGAACAGAGTTTATGTTCTGGAGCTATAGTTGATTTTGCACCTACAGTGTTAGTATGGCCAATTATATTGAAGGGCCATTCCCTACGCAGGAAATGGAAAGCAACACTCGGTACGGTAGGACTAGTCCCCCTGGTTCTGGTCAAAACGTATGGGGGGACCTAGTCACTTTAACACGAGTTTGTCAAGGACGCGGGTAAATTTTACACTTTAGACACGTTTTTGGACTCACATTACAAAGAATTTAGGCAGGAGAAAATTTGAAAAAACAGTTTTGAAATTTTCTATACATGGGTTATTCTGATAATTTTATTTAAATGGGAAGCTATATCTAAAATCTAAATTCGATTTAGAAGATTAGTTGCAGTTTGGCTCATACGACAGAAGGTTACCTGTGCTAAATTTGGAGTAAGATCGGTTACAAAATAAGGCATTATGACCACATTTTATAAAATGCGGGTAAATGCATAGTATATGGGGACAATATCTAAATCTGAACCGATTTTCGCTGATTTTTTATTGCACATATTGTTAGTACTTATAGAATGTATGTTATGACTTTCATTATAATTACAAATGAAGCTATATAAAAACGATCAGCTAAAGGATTCGGAAAATCGACAAGCCCTCTGCCTGAATCAGAATAAGCGGATCCTTTATCCAAGTCGAGGAAGATACGCAAAGATGCAGACTTGGATAGACACGCGTATGCAAGAGGATGTTTCTACTGCTCAAAACTTCACCAAAAATTGAATACCTATGGTTATTGCGAAGTCACTCGAGATCTCTGAAGAGGATATTGTTTGATGACTCGATGAAACGGCTGATGTTGACGTGTTGAAATATTCGAATGGTCCTACGGTCCTCCAGATAAATCTTCACCATTGTAAGGCTGCATGTGGCTAACTTAAAAAGGTCTAGCTGATGAAAGGGGAATAGACATAGTTTTCTTATTCAAGAACCATATGTTTTTATAGACAACAAAATATTGAATTAAGTCTCGCGGGTTCAAACTATTGTAGTAAATACTGGTAATGATGTAAATCGAGCTGTATATGCCTAAAAACGAGCTCAAACTTGTTTCTCTTCCTTCAATGTGGCAATACAGACACTGTCGTTGCCAGTTTAGAATAGCAAAACTGCAAATATTTGGTATATTCGATCTACATGGGACAATGAATAAGGGATGCTGCCTCCATGCCGTCTAACACCTTAAGTTGAGGGGAGTTCATTGAAAACAAAGACAAATAACTATTAATGGGGCGATGCAAATGCAGCATCATAGTATATGGGGAATTGGTGACATTAATACAAGAAGGAGAGTCACTCGCTAAGTTATTTTGGGCGTACTAATTTGGTAGTTTTGCAATAATAGCAGATGCCCGCAACTTTTGTTCTAAAACAGGCAAGAAGGTTTGTTGGACGTCACTTGGCCTCGCAAGAATCTGAATGTAAATGATATCTGATTGGCAGGTTTTAAGTGAAGCATAAGCTTCTCAGATCATCCGGGCTACATCAGTTTCAAATTTGATGTTCATATCACCTAAGATCAGATAATTTCCGCCAAATGTAGGAAAGCTGAACTGAATAGGTATAGGGATTCGTTCATATGATGAAGCCGGAAATAACAGAGACATAATATGAGAAATTGTGCAAGAATATCGAATCACGCAGTGGCAGCGGGATTACTAGGCCTTCAACATCTTGCAGCTGAAAGCTGCATGCCCTAGAGGGGAAAGCCAAG
>PGFW01076563.1:9013-23995 GCA_003123925.1 Haematobia irritans | reverse complement strand
TGAAATTTATGTTAATCACAGCATACCAGAAAACTAAAATGCATTTAACATGGGCACTTTCATGCAAAGCCACGAAAATAATTATTTATACATCAACGGAAAAACATTCAATATTTTCTGCAGAAATACAATTTTGACAAAAATTTCCAATAGAAATAAAATTTTGCAAAAATTTTTTGTAGAAATAAATTTTAATTTTTCAACATTATTAATTCGAGCTTTTATGGACCAAATTAGAGTAAGGAAGCCTGAATTAATAGTCATTGAAAAAGAAATGATCAGATACAAAATTACTTTTTCTTTCAGTGACTATTAATCAGGTTTCCTTAATCTAATTGTCCATAAAAGCTTAATCAATCAATTGTGAAAATTAAAATATTCATGCATTTGGACGTTAATTGCCTTTTTCAAGTATCAGAGCTAACATAGAAAAAAAAAAAAAATTTTCTATAAACTTGACCAAACATTTTCTACGGAAAATAAAAATGTTGAGAAATTTTCTAAAGAAATTAAAATGTAGAAAAAATTTCTTATAGAAATAAAATTTTGAGAGAGAATTTCTAGAGAAATAAAGTTTTGCAAAAATTTTTAAGAAAAAAATTTTGACAAATTTTTTTATAGAAATAAAATTTTGAGAAATTTTCCTATAGAAATAAATTTTTGAAGAAAATTTCCTATAAGAATAATGATTTTGAGAAACATATTTTGCTATAGAAATAAATTTGGTAGTAGAAATAAAATTTTGCAAAAATCTTCTAATCAGAAATAAATGTTTACAAAAAATTATCTAACAGAAAACATTTTTGTGAAAATTCTATAGAAATATAAATTTTTGACAAAATATTTCCATAGAAATAAATTTTTGGCAAAAAAACTTTTCTGTAGAAATAAAAATTATAAATTTTTGCAATTATTAGTTCGAGCTATTTATGGACACATTAGGAATAGGGAACCTGATAAAGAGTCATTGAAAAGAAAAATGACAGATAGCAAAATATTTTCTTTCAATAACAATCTCAATCAAGGTTCCTTAATCTACATTTGTCCCATTAAAAGTGAATAATAAATTGTATCAAATTAAAAATCATAAAGAATACGCGCCTAAGTATCAGGCTAACTGAAATTACAAATATAACAATTCTTAAAGAAAAAATATTTGACATAATTTCTATGGAAATAAGATATTGTACTAATTATTTTATGGAAATAAAATTTTGAGAAAAATTTTCAGTAAAAAAAAATAAAATGTAGAAAAAATGTCTATAGAAATAAAATTTTTGGGAAAAATTTTCTAAGAGAAATAATATTTTGATGAATTTTGCCATAGGAAATAAAATTTTGACAATATTTTTTTATAAGAAATAAAATTTTGGAGAAAATTTTCTATAGAAATAAAATTTTGAGAAATTTTCCTATAGAAAATAGATTTTTGAGCAAATTTTCTAATAGCAAATAAAATTTGGTATAGAACAATTAAAATTTTTGCAAAATCTTCTATAGAAATAAAATGTTTACAAAATTTTCTACCGGAAAAATTTTTTTCGGAAAAATTTCTATAGAAATAAAATTTTTTTGACAAAATTTTTCTATGGAATGAAAATTCTTGACGAAAAATTTTCTATAGAAAATAAAATTTTGATAAAATTTTTTCATAGAAATAAAATTTTGAAATAAAGTTTTTTTTTTTTATAGAAATAAAAATTTTACCTGATTTTTCTGATATATTAGTTGATAGTTTTGCCTGCAAAGTAGCAGGATGCTGAATGAAGAATGGGTAATTTCGCGAAACGTGGCGTCCACTCTTGCAGTGCATATATGGGCTCTTGCCCAAATAAATTTGACAAACATTGATTTTCGCTCTGTTTGGTTAAACTACTCTTGTAGTTAGTCAACAACAATGTTTTTTTAAAGCTTGAGATCAAAACAACAAATATGAAATAAAATGTTGACACAAATTTTTCGTATAGCAATAAATTTTGACAAAATTTTCTATAGAAAAAATTTGACAAATATTTCGTAGAAATGAAAATTTTGACAAATTTTCATAAGAAAATGAAATTTTGACAATTTTTTTTTGTAGAAATAAATTAATTTAGAAAACTTTCTATAGAAATAATATTTTGAAAAAAAAAATATATAAAAATAAATTTTGACAAAACTTTCTATATAAAATCAGGGCTGTGAGTCGAGCCAATTTTGCTCGACTTCCGACTCCAGCATTTTTCATCAGCTCGACTCGCGGACTCCGGAGTCGAGTCCGGGTAAATAACTATCTCGATTTTAATACCGACTAATTTGTAGTTCTATTATGGGGTTCCGTAAGTGGATCGATATAAAAGTATCGTATTATTTATGTAGTGCATAAAAAAGGTCTTAATTCAAACATTAAAGACTGCAATTGAAGCTCCTATATTGTCAAATTTAAGGGCAATGTGTTAAATAAATAAAAAATGATTATAAAATACCCACCATAATGAGAAGATACCAAACAGTTTATGTATTTTTGTGGAACCTAAAAATTATTGATACTATCTCAATCTTTTAATTTGTTGCTGAGCTAATAATAAAGGTTTTATATTTCCATTTGCAATAATTTGAATCTGATCGATTTAGACAAAATGATAAAAAAATACCTTCTAACAAAATCTATGTACATAAAATGTTAAATCTAACGTATGGGACGTAACACAAAATTTTAAACAAAAAAAATCAAAATGCAAGAATAGTCTAAAGTCCTGGCGGGCCGATTATAATGATACTTTGGCACAACTTGTATTTAGATCTACATTTGATAAAATCTCCAATATTTTAACTCTACAAAACTCGGGCAATAATTGGGAAAATATTTATAATTTGTTTTGATCAATTTCGCAAAAAAAAATGCATGTAATGATTCATTCATGAAAATTTGAAAATTTGAGTCATTTTCTACAGAGTTTTTCGACTTTAGGCAGCAATTTTTTTCCAAAATTGTATGCTCACGATGAAACAATTTTGGAAAATGTTTGCTAAGTAAATAAAAATTTTGGGCAAAAATTTTCTTATAGAAATCAATTTTAACCAAATATATAGAATAAAATTTTGAATATCTGTAGCAATGCTACTATTGTAAATATTATTTCTTAATATTATACTATAAGTCTAATTTTGTAAATAATAAATAAATAAAATTTTTGATAAAATTTTATAGAAATAAAAATTTTGCAATTTTTTATAGAAATACAAGTTTGAAAAAAATTATCAATAAGAAATAAAATTAAAAAAAAAATTGTGTGCAAACAAAATGTTGATACATTTTCTATAGAAATAAAATTTTGACCTAAAATTTATATAGAAAAAAAATATTTCTATAAGTAATAAAATTTTGAGTATCAGTGATGCATCAAACGAAGAAAAAAAATTGAAAAGTTTGCTAATAGAAATAAAATTTGACATTTTTTTCTTATAGAAATAAATTTTTTGAAAAAATTATCAAATAAAAATTACAAATTTAGAAACAATTTTTGGTTGTAGTAAATAAAATCTGCAAAAATTCTACAGAAACAAAATTTTGAACGAAAATTTTCTATACGAAAATAAATTTTGACAAAATTTTCTTTATAGCCAATAAAATTTTGCCAAATTTGTCTAATAGAAATAAAAATTTTGACCAAATTTTCTTAATTTAAAAAAATCTTATTACTATAAAATTTTGGCAAAATTTTCTATAGAAATAAAATTTTGACTCTTAAATTTTTACTAGAAATAAAATTATCATAAGGAAATATATTTTTAAAAAAAGTTTGTGTTTTAAAACAAAATTTTGCAAAATTTTCTATAGAAATAAAATGTTGTACGGAATTATTCTATAAACAAAATTTTTAACATCAATTTCTATAATAAAATAAAATTTCTTAAAAAAATTTTCTATAGAAAAAATAATTATTATAGTAAATTGAAAATTTTGTATAGAATAATAATTTTGGTACTTAAAAATAAATTATTGAAAATTCTAAAACATTAATGACAAACATTTGTATGAAATAAACATATCGAAAAAACTTTCATATTCAACAACTTGAAAAATTTCTTAATATATCATATTAATATGCTAAAATAAATCATAGTTCAAAATTAAAAATATTCGATGTTGCAATTATAAATAAATTCGATCCATGGCATCTTAAGTCAACTCGGAATCGATAACGCAATGACACTACTATCTAACTTTGCGAAGAAACGCTAGTAAGAAATAATTTGCGTAAAAATGTATTGTTAAAAAATGTGGTAGTCTTTAAGCACAAAATATTGGTTTTAGACGAATCCGAGCATTGTAGACTCCGACTCCGACTCGCTCCGACCTCACGCTCTGGAATCTTCCATCACCATAAATTTTTGAATAAAAATCCAAAAATTTTCTATTTTACAAGATAAAATTTTTTGAAAAAGAATAATTTCTATACAAATAAAATTTTGCAAACATTTTTCTAGATAAAATAATTTTAGATATTCGAATTTAAAAATTTTTTGCGAAAATTTCTAATGAAATAAAATTTTTGAAACTCAGAATATTTACAATTTCTATAGGAAATAATAGAACAAAAACTTTTTATAGAAAAAGTAAAAATTTATGAAAATATGACAAATTTAATGAGACCAGAAATCAAATTTGGAAAAAACTTTCTATAGAAAATAAAATTTTTCATAAAAATAAATTTTTAACAAATTTTCTATAGAAATACAATTTTGATATAATTTTCCATAAAAATAAAATTTTGAAAAATTTTCTATAAAAGAAGTAAAATTCAAAAATTTCTATGGAATAAAATTTTGCACAACAATTTTTTGATAAATTTTTCCATAAAAATAAATTTTGAGGAAAATTTTCTATAGAAATAAAATTTTGGCAAAAATTTTCTATTAGAATTAAAATTTTGCAACAACATTATTTTTTTTTGTTTGGCTTAGTTATTTAGTATAAATGTTCGTCAATTATGGTTAGATTTATTTTGGGCTCGAGTGGCTAAACCGTGTGCAGAGACGGCTCCCACCAAGTGAAAAGAAGAATGGCGTAAAAGGGCGATTACGACGATAATCAATTCGGTCCTCTGGGTGACGGGACCGATTTCCGTGAATTGTCCAAAATTTTGATGAAGACTCACCTCCCTTCTCTCATACTCAAACAAGATATCCCCCGTTTGAGTTCTTGGTCATCAACGGTACTTTTATTAATTAAACGCCATCGAGTCGTGGGTACCTTTTCGTATGCATTGGTACATGGTGTCAAAAATAAAATGCCGGATATTATCGAAAAATTTCTTAAGGCAATATATAAAAGTCCTAGACAGACAAAACATTTTGTAACCGTTCAAAACTAGGGACATCCAACATGACACAGTACCATCAACATACATTCAACCAAAAATGGCAAAAAATGGCTTAAAATGAAAATTTCTAGTAGAATTAAAAATTTTTGCACAACAAACTTTTTTTTGTTTGCCTTGTTTTTTTGGTTAAAATTTTTTCAAAATTTGGTAGATTAATTTTGGCGCTCTTCGTGTTCATTTCGCAATGGTGTTCGAAATAAATGCCGAATATTATTCCAAAAGGACACAGTACCATCGCACTCAGTCAACCAAAAATGGCTTAAAAATGAAGTTCCTCGATTTGTTGCTTCCGCACAATGTCCGACAGGATCTCCAGGTGATTTTCTCCGCCTAAGGTATTTTGGAGAGTATGTCGGTGCTTGCAAAAATACAAAGATCATCCCAGTACCTGGCTTTTCACACCGAAAATGGCCCAAATAACCGCGAGTTTGGCATTTTCGTGGAGCGGTGGGTTACCTTGTTGACCGTATAATTGGCCAATAAATTCGTACTAAAAGTAAACAATTCTGACCAATTTTAAACTGATTCCCATAATTTGATGTTGTTTCACTTTCTTACTTTATAAAAATAAAATTTAAAGAAATGGAAAATATAGTATCTTAGCCATAGTAAAAGTAACCGCTATTTGCGCCTATAATATCTGCCAAAGTGGAGAAAATATACAAAAAACAAGTACTATACGGCCGTAATTTCGGCCAGGCCGAAAGCTTATGTATCTCCACCATGGATTGCCAGAAACTTCTTTACTGAAGACTTGTCAATCCACCAATCCGAATTACTTGGGTTGCGGTACCATTTGCCGAGGCAAGGTATCTTAAAACTTCCATAACATCGCCTTCAAAATTACAGGGTAGTCCATACGTAGTATATATTTAACTAAGAAAGGCCGATTAAATACGTATATAATTAAGTTATAAGTTTCTATAGAATATAAGATTTGAACAAAATAATATTTTGACAACTTTTTCTATAGCAAGTAAAATTTGGAAAAAAATTATTATAAATGAAATAAAATTTGGAAAAAAATTTGTTAATAGAAATAAAATTTTAAACGAAATTTTCTATAGAAATAACATTTTGACAATGTTTTCCATAAAAATAAAATTTGTAGATATTTTTTGGCTTCGAGTGGCAACCATTAAATATGAACCGATATGGACCAATTTTTGTGTGATTGGGGATCGGCTATATATTACTATAGACGCGATATGGACCAATTTTGTGACATGGATATTGAACGTGGCTTATACTTTTAGACACACGTTTGCAAACTTTCAAACCGGATCGGATGAATTTGCCTCCTCCAAGAGGCTCCGGAAGATCAAATCTGGGAGAACGGTTATAATGGGCTCATAATATTAAAATATGGACCGATATGGACCAATTTTTGCATGGCTCATTAAGAATATATACCAACACCATGCTACGAAATTTCCAGCCGGGATCGGATGAAATTTGCCTTCTCTTAGCGCAATCGCAAGCCAAATTTGGGGGGTCCGTTATATGGGGCATTCGTAAAGTGGACCGATATGGCCCATTTGCAAATACCCATCCGACCTACATCAATAACAACTACTTGTGCAAGTTTCAAGTCGAGTAGCTTGTTCGTTTCGCAAGTTAGGGCGTGATATTTCAACAGACGGACGGACGGACGGACATGCTCAAAACTCCAAATTTCAAACCACCCCTAGAATAATATACTTTATGGGGTCTTAAGAGCAATATTACGATGTGTACATAACTAGGAATGAAAAGTTAATCGTACCCCCATCTATGGTGAGCGGTATAAAAACTACACAAAATTTATCAGCTATAATTATTGAATCAATATCCATTTACTAGAGACATTACACTGGAAAAAAATTAGCCTCAAAAGGTCAAAAGGCGTCAACTAGCGTTTTTCCTAAAAACTTGTTTGGAAAGAACTTCATTGGAAAGGAGAAAAATTATAGAAGATTCCAGAACTCGCTTGAAAAGAATTTTGTGGAACAACTTTTTTTTTTTTTTTTTTGAGGGCATAAAATTAAAATTTTAAAACGGCGAATTGTCATTACTTTGATCTCCAGAATTTATAAATTATAAAGCAATTTCCACTCGGTTTTTTTTTTCGATTTGAAAAATTTTCCATTGAATCACTGAGACCAATCTGTACTGTCTATGACCTAAATATTTTATTTTCCCCACTGTGCAAGCGTTTACGTATTTTCCTATGCATAAATACAGCGAAAGCCAAAGCTCTCTGACTGTGTTTAAGAGCTTCCACGATTTTGACAATAGTCTTTGCATTATGAAGACTACGGTCCAACCAAACGCAACACCCCACAAAAGCTAACGGAACTAAACAAAATTTTCATCACAAATATCATAAATGCTGAACATACAACGGGATATGTGCGTCACCGAATAACATTCAACATGGTCATCACCAACATTACCATGGAATTTGGGGGGTGATAATTTTTTGACTCTATAGATCGTAAGAAATATAATAGAAATAACTTGAGAACAACAATTGCCTCAGTAGCCACCGCGAGGCATTTTAAACGAAAGCTTTCAAGACGAAGGAAACGCGCTAAAATGCGCAGTGTGTCTAGAACGAGATATTTAAATTTATTTTCTCATTTCTTTTTTCGCTTTTTAGAATAAATAAATTATTGTTGCTGGTGGTTACTGTTATTCTTACAACTTAGTTAGTCAAAATTGATCTTGAACAAGCAATGAGACTCTTACATTGTGACCATCAAACGGAAATTTGAATTTATTCGCCTGAACCAATACTTTGTTTTTATAACGGATATGTTAGCATCCTGTCTTAGTTACCGAATAATCAAATTAAATATGAATTCATTTTTTGATAATTTATGCCTCTTATTTCTGTGAATTTTAATTTGAATACTGCATAAATGGCATTTGTGTGAAAATGTGGTCCCATACCATAGATTTTTGTTGCTTTTGTATACCCCCCCCCCCCCCGAAGTAGGATGGGGGGTATATTAAACTTTGTCATTCGCGTTTGTAACACATCAAGATATTGCCTTTAAGACCCCACAAAGTATATATTCTGGTGGTGCGTGAAATTCAGAGTCGATATAAGCATGATCCATCCGTCGGTCTATTTGAAATCACGCTAACTTCCCCGAACGAACAAAGCTATTCGACCCTGAACTTGGCACAAGTAGTTGCTATTGGATGTTATGGTCGGATGGTATTGGCAAATGGGCCATAGTCGGTTCCACTTTTACGTATAGCCTGTTTTTTCTCCAATCGCGACAAAAAAACTTGGCTCTATTATTGGTCTATAAATTAATATAATATATTCATCAAAGCTCTTGTGTTTTTGTTTTATAAGCAACTTCAGATTTGTTTTCTTGTGTCGTATAAGTACCAAACTGAGATGCATTACAGTATTACCACCATGGTACTATGATACTTAATAATTTGTGACAATTTTGTACGCGTGTCAATGTGTACTCAAGACAGTGTGGGAGGAAAATATATTTATGTCTTCTATATATTGCCCTCTTTATTATGTGTTGTTTTTTTATACCTGCTCCCACACTGTGGAACATGGTATTATAAGTTAGTGCATATGTTGCAACACCCAGAAGGAAGTATCAGAGATAGAACATGATGGTGCTTTGGCAAAAATGCTCAGGTGGCCTCCTGAGTCGATATAAGCGAGTCCGTCTGTCCGTCTGTCCCGTGGAACACAATTTTGTACATCAAAGTCTAGGTTCGCAGTTTTTAGTCCAATCGACTTCAAATTTGGGCACAAGTATGTTGTTTTTGGCTCAGAATAGATCCCTAATTGAATTTTGGAAAAAAAATCGGTTTTCAGATTTTAGATATAAGCTCCCATATATATATTTTCGCCCGATATGGACTTATATGGCCCCAGAAGCCAGAGTTTTACCCGCTAATTTGCTTAAAATTTTGTAGAAGAAAAACAATTAGTAACTCACTAGTCAAGTGTGCCAAATTTTATCGAAATGGTTTTCAGCTTTAAGATATAGCTCCATATTTTTTGCCCAGGGAGATAGAATTAGGCGATTGTTGCTTATGCGTGTCGAGTTTTTGTTGAAATCGGTTCAGATTTAGATATTAGCTCCCATATATAGCTTTCGGGCCGATTTACACTCATATGACCACAGAAGCAAATTTTATTGCTACCGATTTAAGTTGAAATTTTGCACAGGGGGTAGAATTAGCTTTGATAGCTTATGGCGTGCAAAAATTTGGTTGAAATCGGTTCAGAATTTAATATTAGCTCCATAATATATGTCTTTCTGGATTTCGAAAATGTCAAAATACCAAAATTTTTTCCTTGTAAAATCGCCACTGCTTATCGAAAAGTTGTAAAAATGACTCTAAATTTTCCCTAAACTTCTAATTACATTATATATCGAGCAATAAATCAATAAATAAACTT
This sequence comes from Haematobia irritans, assembly GCA_003123925.1. Taxonomy (NCBI): domain Eukaryota; kingdom Metazoa; phylum Arthropoda; class Insecta; order Diptera; family Muscidae; genus Haematobia; species Haematobia irritans. Next base: position 14,200 of record PGFW01076563.1, on the reverse strand, counting down.
TTTGCGAAGTTTCTTAAATTGCTTCAGATTAAATGTTTCCCATTTTTTTTTAATAACTATTTGTGTCCACGACTAGTGCATTAAGCCGACTTTTAAATTTTGAGTCTTTATAGATTTTTTGTAGAAAGTCTATCAAATTCTTCCCGATCGAGTGATATTTAAATGTATGTATTTGGGACAAACCTTTATATATACCCAACACATTTTGTTAAACGGATGTTGATATGGTATCGAAAATTTAGATTCTCAAAGTGGGTGCAAGGGAAATAATATAGTCGCCCCGCCCGACTTTAGACTTTCTTTTACTTGTTTTTTTTTATAATAAACCACATAGTGTTCAGGTATAATAACTTTGATTAGCCAAAAAATATGGCTTGACGAGAAATTAATTCATTTTAGATCCCATAAAAATATATACCGATCAACCCAAGAATCAACTCCTGTATTTTTCCTGTAGTTTTAATATTACAAGCTTTATCATCCTAGTGTAGTATAACCAAAAAAAAAAAATCTTTAACACTCTTAGACTCTGTAGCTACTTTATATTGGCAAATTAATACATTGCAAATTAAATGGGGGTAATTTTATCACAAAAAATGAAGATTTGTTGACTAGACATCAACTACAGAGTCCAAAAACAGCAAAAAAAAAAACTCATGTGTTAATGCCACATGTCCAGACTTTTAGAAATCCTTAGTGGAAATTGATAACTCCAGCATAAAACTTAGTGATCTCCCAAAAGCAGTTGATATGTGTGTGTTTTTTGCACACATGAAAAAGTTAATGTATAAAATGGATTACTGAAGTGAAATAAACTTTCTCTTTCTGGTGGTTATTCTAACTAAAATGTAAGCTGCAATCTTTTAATAGTGGCAGCTGACATTTAAGAAGGATACACTTGGATTACTTTTGAAATAGAGGACTTACAACTGAACGAAAGCGATGATTATATCAAATATGTCAACAGTGGTGCCAACTCTGACGATTTTTCGTCATTTTGACGATTTCTGATGGTAAATTTGGCCTCTGACGATTTGACGACGATTTTAAACAACTTAGTTATGAGATGAGATTTTTTTAAAAATATGCTCGACTGCAAAGTGTTTTCCTTTTAAGGGTTTTTTTGACGATTTTTTTCAAAGAGATGTAGTTAAATAAGTTTGCGATTTATAAGTTGTAATGTAAACATGTTATTAGGAATCTCAATAATATGACAATTTATATTAGTTTGCTCCCAGCGTCTCCAATGTAGAAAGAAAATTTCAAAGCAATTCAAATATAAATAAACCTAAAATTCGAAATCCCTTTGAAAACTGTTAAACATTGCAAGGTATTCTTCTGTCTATAAACTAATTTAAAGCGAAATAAGTTTGATTGCTATGAAGGCCAGTTTTAGTTAAATTCATTTATTTTAAATTTATTGCATTACCGATAATAGTTAATAATAAAAAATTATTACAATGAGCAACGTATAAGGATTTTAAGTTCTCTTGGAGAATAGAAATTTTTCTTGTCCAAGAAATTTTGATTAAACAATGTAGTACATATTGGCACAATCAGATATATTAATTTAAATTAATTAAAAATTTATTTCATTATCGTCGTTTAAAAACTGGAAACTATATGACTTATTTAGAGATTATAAATGGCATTATTCATGTAACTAAAAATAAATAAAGACCCCTTTTTAATAACAGCTTTATTGTGTATACAATATATGGATGCATCAGATGTTTGAATAAAAATTTTATTTTGTTCCTAAATCTTTTTTTTTTCAACTGTTTTATAGTGACGATTTTTTGACGGAATTCTTTGGAATGAATTGACCGAATTTTGACGAAAAATATTTTTAAAATTGACGATTTTCAGCCCAAAACAGTTGGCACCACTGTATGTCAATGACAAAAACTCTAACCCCTATTTTCAATAAGCTCCGTTAGTATTCGTTTAACTAACCAACTTAATGAAACCGTATTATGGACGAAACTGTCATCCTGCATATATATTCCATATGTCCAAAGTTAGGACTTAACTAATGAAAATTTTTCAGTTAAAGTTTTAACTGGAGAGGAAGTATGATTTGCAATTTAATTTCTGTTAACTGGCAGTTAAAGCCTAACGGAGCTACATGAAAATGGCCGTAAATTGAATAAACTAAAGTAGAATAAAAATTAATCGTAGCAATTTCCAAAAATATTGTATCGTTTTTCGGGCCAATGTTTTTATATGGGTTATAGCAAAAATGTTCATATGTTTGCAAACGGTCCAAAAAAATATTGGTGACAAATGTTCTATAGAAGTAACATTTTGACACAAGTTTATCTAAGAAATAAAATTTGAGAAAAGTTTCGATATGAAATAAAGTAAAAAATCTATAGAATATCAAATTTAAAAAAATTTTCTATTAAAAATAAAGTTTTGAAAAATTTTCGTACAGAAAGCAAATGTTGAGCCAAAATATTCCTATAAAATACAATTTTTTAACAAATATTTCAATGAATAAAATATTTGCAGAATAAAATTTTCCCAAAATATAGATATTTTGATAAAATGTTCTATAGAAATACAAACTTTGAAAAAATTTTTGTACAGAAAATACATTTTGACAAAAAATTGCTCATAGAAATCAAAAATTTTGAGATTACATATTCTATCAGAAAAACAAAGTATATACGGCGTAAGTTGGACAGGCCGATCTTATGTTACCTCACCACTGGCTTGGTAGAAAGTTCTACTAAAGACTGCAATCCAAAATTACGAAATTACTTGGGTTGTCGATGACTTGCCATCTAAAACTCTTAACATCGTCCTCTAAATTGTAAGTTACTCTATACGTGGTAAACATATATATTAGACAAAAAAAAAAAACAAAAACAGAATAAATACGTACATAATTCCAGTTCTTTACTCGCGTATTAAATGGTTATATAGGGAAGTGTATAATATAATCACCACGGATATAAGTTTTTACAGCGGTATTAGAGAGCCGAATTGAAAATATGGGGTCGCTTTATAAGGTGGTTGTATAAAGCCCCCTTAATAAAGCGACCGATGATGGACCGAATATTTTTAGTATAGACGCGATGTGGAGTAAGTTTTGGCATGGGTTGTTAGCGGCATTTTACTAGCACAAATGTATCAAACTTCAAGCGAATCAGATGAATTTGTCATTCCAAGAGGCTCCGGCGAGGGTCAAACTCTGGGGAATCGGTTTAATATGTGGGCTTATATAAATTATAGACCGATTGGCGGATGTAGACCATTTTCCAACGATTGTTAGAGACCACATACTAACACATGTACCAAATTTCAGCCGGATTAGGATGAAATTTGCTTCTTTTAACGGGCTCCGTTCAAACCAACTCTGGGGAATCGCGTTTTAACATGGGGGCTATATATAATTAAGGAACCGATTGCTGGACCAATTTGTGCATGATTGTTAGAGCTCATATACTAACACCACGTATCAAATTTCAGCCAGATCGGATGAAATTTGTTTCTCTAAAGGATCTGGCAAAGCCAAATCTTGGGATCGGTATATATAGGGGCTAATATATAACTAATATGGACCGATGTGTTTCGTCCGTGACGTCTGTTGAAATCTACGCAAGGTTAGGTTAGGTGGCAGCCCGATTCTTATCAGGCTCACCTTAGACTATTCAGTCCATTGTGATACCAACATTGGTTGAACTTCTCCTCTTATCACTGAGTTCTGTGCCCGATTTTATGTTAAGCTCAATGACAAGGGACCTTCCTTTTATAGCCTAGTCTGAACGGCGTTCCCTTGGCAGGTGAACCACTAGTAGAGAAGCTTTTGTTAACCCTCAGAAATCGTCCACGCAGCATTACTGAGGGTGGGATAAATGCCACCGTCAAGAAAAAACTTTTTGGTTGTTTGTCGAAGCATGGAAATATGAACCGCACGACCTTGTGTATGCAAGGCGGGTATGCTAATCCATTGCATCAAACGTGTATAAATCACATTAACTTCCGACGAAACAAGCTATATCGACTGGACAACTTGGCACAGAGTAAGTTTTTGTTATTGATGTAGGTCGGATGGTATTGCAAATGGAGCAATAAATCGGACCACTTTTAGCGTATATGCCCCATATAAACCGACGCTTCAGATTTGGATTTGCTTGAGCCTCATTGAAGAGCAAAATTCATGCCGATCCGGTTGAAATTTGGTACGTGTGTTAATAATATGGTTCTATACATGCAAAAATTGGTCCCATATCGTTTATAATTATATCATAGCCGCCCATATAAACCGATTTCCATAAATTTCTTAGAATAGCTCAGAGCTCTCTAGGAATCGCATAATATAAACTCAGTTGTATTGTTTTGCTTTTGCTCGAAAAAAAGAAGAAGCATCACATCCGCCATACATAGCCCTGACCAACACTGACCAGTTTCGATTTTGTTGTTTTTTGATACAATTTCATTTCCGCTTTATTCAAATATTTTATGTTGAACATCATGGTTGTTATCCTCCACCCTCTAGAGGTTGGCATTTTCGAGACAATTTGTCTATTTTTTTCTGTTGCGAACACTTAATGGTAATGGTGTTGGTGGAGAGGGTGTTGGTTTCTTATTTTTCGTAGAATTTAATGATACTTGTGCAGGAAGTATTTTGTCATTTATTTTGTTTCAACGGAAAATTTATTTTGTATTTAAATGTTGTTTTTGTTTTCTTCTTTTGGAGTTGGAGTTCTTATTGCATTTAAAAGCTGCAGTAAAGTGGAGATTGTGATATACACCAAATTGAGTACAGCTGCTTTTTCAGCCAAAAATACCAACAGATTTCACATTTCAGCATCGAATGCCAATTTCTATTTCCATGCTCTGAAAAACTCAAATCGGGAGATCGCTCTAAACAGGGGGGCTAGATCAAAACGTAGACTACTAAACATCAAATTTAGCACAGCTCCTTTAGAGCCTAAAATATCTCCAGATTTTAAATTTCATGAATATTTAATACAAATTGCGACTTTCCTGCAGTTAAATAGGGACAACGGTCTATATTATAGTTCTCATATAGACCGTTTTCCCTATTTAACATGGACCGATATAGTCTAAACTTGACCCGGCTGCAGACAAAATATGAGTCCGTGCAAAATTTCGCCACGAAAGCTTCATTATTGTAGGCTGTAGCGAGATTGCCATAGGCTGACGGACGGAGAT
>PGFW01076486.1:1585-19927 GCA_003123925.1 Haematobia irritans | reverse complement strand
ACAGATGAATAAACCCATACGTGCAATCACAGAGTGATACTGGAAGAAGTGTGCATTGGTTTTTTATCTAGTTCTACACTCAAAGAAAAATACTTTCCTCAGGAACGAAATTTTTCGGACGAAATTCCCTTTTTATAAAGTATTTGCTTTTAGGCCAAAACAACACCAAATTTAATGATATGCGATTACAAGGATTGCCTAACTTTATTGTAGTTTATATGCCTTTGAACAATTATTTAGCGTTCATAATAAAACTTTTGCTTGTCCAAAACTTTTTTCCCTTAGAAAGAAAATCTTCTTTCAGTGTAACGATTTTTAGAGGATGCGTTTTCGTGACATTTTTTGAGTTAAGAAATTCGAACTTCAGTAATGCGTAGCCATTATACGAGAAGAAAGATGTGTTGAACTGAGAACTGAGGCCAACTAGGCTTTAAGTTCGGTTAGGTTAGAAATAGTAGAGGCACGTTATTTCAGTTTCACTTAGATTATTTAGTTCATTGTAATACCACAAATGGTGAACTTCTCTCTCCTCAATGTGTGATGCCCGTTTAAATTTAAGAATTGGAGACAGCTTCCAAACCATCATTTAAAGATGAATTTTACTTAAAACATGACCTAAGTGTTACATGAAGTCGAGTGAATTGCATCTTCAATATATTCTTAAAGTAATGCCTAGTTTCTTTGGTTCGGAATCAATACCAAATTAAAGTCAAACATTTTAGGAGTGGGTACACCCAGAAAAATTTTAAATGAACATCAAAATTATAGAATTGAACTCTTTTAAGGTCAAACATAATATTGGGAAGAGATACAAACCAAAAAACATGTTGACATCGGCATTTGGAAATTCGGGGACCCACTATATTACGACGGCAACTTGGCCATGGAGAGTTGAGGCACTCACCAAAATAACCACAATTAATTGCTACAAACATACTTTCCTTCATTTTGCAAATAGTTTACTTTTCTCTTCCGGTAACATGTTCTAGTTGGCCATCAATTATGAGATATCATGAAAGCCAATCACATGTAATTGCTGAATATTCAGCCATGTATTCAGTACCGCATATCCAGCCCAGTTAGGAAGAGAAAATAGTAGTTGGCCATTGGTAAAATAAGCATAACCATTGTTTTCATGTTAAGCTCTTCCAGACGTTTTCGTTGAACTATATGATGGATTCCGAAAATAAAACCAACTGAAAATTGAGAAATTAACTTTTATCAAAGAAAAATATTACAAATAATAACCCAGATAGTACTTTTTTAATTTGCCCCCCATCTCATAAAGGAAAAAATTGACTTTTTGAAACCCAAATTTATTGAATATTTCAACCACTTCTCTACAAAAAAAAAAAAAAAAAAACATTTTACATTTGAATATCCGCCATTATAAGCCTTAGATTTACAAGTATTGAATAGCTTCCATAATAATTCTTTTTTTTTAGGGAAGCCAAACATCTTTTGGCCCGGAATCAGAATTCTTTTTTTTTAAGAAGCCACATCTTCCCGAATCAGAAAATCTTTAATCCAAGTCATCTCATCCTTGGGATCCAAGTAGAAAAATAAATTTCTTGTAGTAAAATTATTAAACTTAAATATTAGGGCATGAGGCCACCACAAGTGGCTCCAATGTTATGCTACAACCTTTCCCAAAACTGAAGGATGACACTGTTTGAAAAAGATAGACCTCAATCGGTGAGAAATTTTAAACCCATTTGGTTTCGTTAGGAGCAATTCTTTCTGGAAGAAAACACGATGTAAGATTATTAATTGTGCCCATATTATATACTGATATTTCGCTTGCTCAAATAAAAATTTTCAAAACCCTTATTGCTTACTTACCACATATATTATGGATCCCAACCAAGACAGCATATTAGCCCATTTTTCCCATTCTAATTCGAATTTTCTCGTTTAAAAATCCATTTGGGTTCCCAAAATTAATTGGCATAAAACGAAAATTTTAAAGAATTTTTAAAAAGGATAGAACAAAAATCCAAAATCGGTTGCCATTGAATGTCCACAAAAAGGAATTACGGATTTTTTCAAAAAACTTCCTTCACGTTATATTTGGCCCATGCTCTCAAACTACTCATTTCGCTATTTTTAGGTTTAATAACTTAATCAAGTGTGACAGCATAAAAGCACTTTGCACAATTAGTCGGTTTTTGTCAAGTGGGGACATGCGCCCCCGTAAAATAAATCAACAGTGCTTAGCTTCGGGAGGTGCAGAAGGTCAAGGAAATTTTGTTCATTGAAGAATAAATAAGGTTCACAAGTTTCATGCATAAGTGTAATATAATTTAGGATCGTTAATTTGAGTTTCCAAAATCGATAGTGAAAAGCTATTGAAAAGGATAAGAAAAACGCCATTTATTAAGTTATAAACCCACCGTCGTACATTTTGTAAACTGTAAGACAAGTTAACAAGCCCAGCATTTTAACATTTTATAAAAATCATTGAAAAGTTATTTTAGGAACAGAAAGCTGGATTCATATTCTCTAGCTAAGTAACCTTAACCCTTATCCGTGTACTTAAAAAAAATACCGCATATTGTATTGTGGTTCAAATATTGCCCAATATAATTATTTCAATATACATGTATTTTACACCCCCATTGTTTGGAACTTTTATTATATGGGCTCAGCAAATTAGAGCTTTAAACTCAACTTTAGCTCTTTAGAAATAAAATTCTTATAAAAAATTGGTTTGGGCAAATTTTGAACCACTAGTACAGGATAAGGGCTAAAAAAAAAGGATTCATAATTGGTCCAATAGATGGCGCTATTTAATCAGCATTTCGCGTTGTATTAAATTCGATTCGGTCCCGTTAATGTTATACTTGAGCGGGAACAATTTTACATTTTCGTGCCATTAAAAATAGCTTTTTTGACGACCTTGATTACAAGTTATTTTTTCATAGATGTTGCAAGTTTTTTGGTTTGCCATAACAGACTAATGAAATACTCATAGAAAATTGAATCTTAATTTTATTCCAGAGTTTTCCCAGCTTGTACTTGGAAACCCTATATTTATTACTGTACAACGTATATTTGAATGTACGAATTGTTTGCTCATCACGATGTATATTGTTTTATTTAACATAATTGTTTCAATATTTAACATGAATATAAATCTTAATTAATACAAGTGCTTGCTTTGCCAACTTTGGGGAGTCTAAGAAATCCTAGCATTGATTGGCCCTATTTTAGAAGCACTTGATGACTGAATACTAGATAGGGAGATCAGGATTAAATGATTTAACATCGACCATAATTACATTATTACAATTATTAGTACCCAAAGTATAGGTTAACAAGCAAGTTATTATCTTTTTATTACTTTTTCGCACTACCATAGGTAAACATTTGAAATATCTGCGAGATTGCAAACAATTTTTTAATATTATTTATTTCACGACGTTTTAAAATGTTCACCATATTTTTTCAAACATTTTTTTCTGAATAAGCTTTAACTTTATCATATTCGCCAAAACAATAATCCGTATCGCCCAACGAAATTTTAGATTAAAACCAAATTCGTGTACCTTTGGTTTTTCGTTGTAAATGACGTTTTGTTTTGGAATGAATTGCATAGACCATTTGTTTCAGGTAAACTGGTTTTGATATTTTAACAGTTTTGTCTATTTTAATTGCACCCCGATATATTTCTCACTTCTACGTTTTTTCTGAATATAAGCGATGTAGAAAAAATATTCAATTTTTAAAAAAATTTAAGTTTTTCGCCCCGACGGAAAATTGAAACGGCGAACACGCTTATCCACTGGAGCAATATAGCTCTTTGTTATCAACAGATAGCTTAATCGCCCATCAGCGCACAAGCATTAAGCGTTAGCTAGACAATTTTTCTATGGGGGGGGGCTATTCACGAGAGAAAATTATGTACTCAGCGCTACGTAAACGTCGCTGACTCACGCAAAAATTACCGTGGACTCACAATAATTTTTATAATTAATTTAACTTACCGAAGTGTCTGAAAAACATGCGCATTATTTTAAAATCGAAGAGTTATTAAACTTTTAACATCTCAGGTTGTCACTGAATTGTAATTGAATTAACTTCTTAAGGGTTTTATGTTGGTGAGCAGGAGTATTTTCGTGAGTGTTATTCACGCACACTCATGAAGATATTATTTTCGTGACTGACGCTCACGCACGACATTTTGGTTTGTTAATCACGCACACTTATGCTGTTGTCACGAGCGTGACTCACGATCTCACGCACTAATCACGAAATTTTTTCTTTAATCCAATTTCATTTTAAACATCTCATTAAAGGACAACTTATATAATTTTTTTGTTGATTTTTCTATTTCTACAATATTCGTTTCCCCAATACTCAATTATTGTTTTATCTTACAGCATTACTTCGACGTATTTTTTGATTCCAACGTAATCGGCGAGTGAGACATTATTTTCCGAGATTTGGTTACCAGAGTCAATAAGGGGTTATTTTACAAACTTTTGTTATATTCACAAATAAGTTGATTACATATTAGGTTCACTACTTATTTTCATGGCCGAAGGTCATGCCTTGCGGTGAAGTATTTAACAACTTTCCTCGTAGGACATGCGTCACTTGTAATGTATTCCGAAGCGATTCCAATTTGATAAGTGTTATTTCTTTTTTTGATTGGATTTAAACCTACAAGCATTACGGGTAATGGAGTTTTTTGCTGGTGTGTCTTTGTAAAAACAACTATATTTAAAGAAAACAAACGACTTTTAATTTGGTTCCTTTCTTACACGCTACTTTACAAACTTTAGGAAACGGAAATTAAATAACATTGCATATAATTAAACATTGCATATAATTTAATATATCGAAAACGGACGGTGAATTTTGAGAGTACAAAAGAATTTTTATTCGAACAACCAAATTTGCAAAAACAAATTTGTTAACGGATAAAGGGTTTTGGACTTTTCGAACATTCAAAAAAACTCTAACAAAAAACTAACGTTTTGCGATACCCGCTTGTAAGTGGGACAACAAATTGAAAACTCGACATTTTGATTATCGAAAAATCAAATTGTCAACTTTTTCAATTTTTAAATATCCTCAAATATTAGCTTGTCAGTGCCATCATACATCCTGGAGCTTGTTCCCCCAATAAAAGAGAAATAATACTCTATATTAAATTGCCACAAGCTTATGGTGTTATAAAATTAGCTTATCGAATTTGTAGCTTTGTTTGTAGTTTTCATTTTAGCTAAGTTCACAAAATCTGTAATTGCCGAGAGTAAACAAAAATAAGAAATGATTTTTGGCGCTCAGTTCCCAGTATTAATTTAAATTGAACACCTATCAGGGTACGTTGATGTACAAGAAGCTTAACTAAGTGTGTTAATATAACCATAGCGATAGCGTAGGTGCTGAACACTTATTACGTGTATTTCTATATGGGAAGCAAAATCCGCGGACGGAACACCGTGACTGGCTTACCGGCGTGTCGCCTAAATTAAAACTTATTCTTAAAACTCTTGGCGAAAACTGCTATAGTGTTTGCCATCGCTTATCAATTTTTTAACTCACATAGGATTTGCTGTTGGCCTGGACACGTGTAGATTTTTTTTCTGAAATAAACTCAACAAATAAAAGCCATCTGTACATGTTTTTATTTTTCAACTTCATTGTTTAATATGGTCAAAGCATGCTGTATTGACAACAAAAACGCCCTAGCGAAACTGTCGAAAAAAGGGAATTATTCGCCGTCAAGGTTATTGCTTATTTGCCGTTGCGGCAAAATGTTTCGCCTACCGCTATCGCTATTGGTTATAAAGGGTGATTTGTTTAAGAGCTTGATAATTTTTTTAAAAAAAAAATGCATAAATTTGCAAAATTCTCATCGTCTATTTATTTGAAACTTATATTGGTCCATGACATTTTACTTTTTGAAGATAATTTCATTTTAAATGTTGACCGCGGCTGGTCTTTAGGTGGTCCATTCGGGGAAAGTTCAATTTTGGGCAAACTTTTCGAGCATTTCGGCGAATAGCCCCGAATTTCTTCGGAAATGTGTCTTTCAAGCTGGAATAGTTGCTGGCTTATTTTCTGATAGACTTTAGACTTGACGTTAAGCCCACAAAAATAAGTCTAAGGCCGTCAAATCGATGATCTTGGTGGGCCAACTTTACCGGTCCATCTTGAGATGAATGTTCTCCAAGTTTTCCTCAAAATGGCCATTTAGAATCGCGAGTGTGTGGCTATGTTAGCGCCTTCTTGTTTGAAACCACATGTCAACAAGTTCAGTTCTTCCATTTTTGCAACAAAAAGTTTGTTAGCATCGAACGATAGCCGATCGCCATTCACCGTAACGTTGCGGTCCAACAGCAATCTTTGGAAAAAATACGGTCCAATTGATTACCACCAGCGTTACAAACACACCAACAGTGCATTTTTCGGGATGCATGGGACAGTTCTGAACGGCTTCTGTGTTGCTCTTCACTCCAAATGCGGCAATTTTGCTTATTTTACGTAGGCCATTCAAACCAGAAATGGCCTCATCGCTTGAAAAATTTGTCGATAAAAAAAGCGGATTTTCTTGCAACTTTTCTAGGGGCCCATTCACTGAAAATTCGGAGTTGTGGCTCGTTATTAGTCTATTTCATGATGAAATTGTCAAAGCATACTGAGACTCTTATCTCTTATGACACCATGTCTGAAATCCCACGTTGATCTGTCAAATTACTAATGCATGGGAAAAATCCTAACTCAAAAGAATCCACCCTTTATTTATACACTAAGAGCATTTTCGCTATACTCAGCCATCAAACGTATGCTTGAGCAATAATGCCAGACCATGGACTGTGTTTTCGGATTATCAGGAATACTTACCACCGCTATCCATTTAACAGCAATAATAGCTCCAAGATCATTTGGGTAATTAAAAATTTTTGCTTGATATTTTATGGTATTCATTACATTTTTAAGTTCATTTTCTATTTCCTTAAAACAGCAGGGTATCAAGATCTTTTTACATTAAACAACGGGTTCTTATTTAATTTTTTATTTTTTTTTTAAAAAAATGTTTATTTACTAAAAATAGTAAGTAATTTAGACATAGTAAATATGTTTTGTAATTATATAAAAAATGTTCTCAGTATACAAATCAATTAATAATATAGATTAAAACAATTAAATAACATTAATTTAGGGCTCAACAACAGTTTTTATAACAAAAGATCAGCTCAAAAGGGTGGAATCCAAAGCGAAAAGAGGGACAGTATTTAATTTTTGTTTACAAAACTGTTCATGCAAAATTTCCCAAGGTTGACACACAAAAATTTTATATCAAAGCTTCTGTCATTGAGTTTTTTCCTTTTTTTTTTTGTTAGAATATTGACAAGCCAGCATAATCCATCCTTACCACTGAGAAAAAGGACTTTTGGGGGTAAACCTAAAATTGTATACACTTGGAGAAAAATTTGCTAAAAAATGAAGAGAAACATGGCGGCTTCATAGAATGCTTTTACTTCGTGTGTGGCACTTGGTTTGTGACATTTTTGTGAATGCATTTCATGGAAGTTGTGTGTGTGTGAGGAGTAGGAATAGCAGTCGAGTAGTTTAGCTTGAAGGGATTTTCTGCATCATGGATTCAAGGAATGTGGGATCCAATGTGGAACCATGTTCCAAATCTTCTGTGCTGGCATTTTCCTCCGCAACATTGACAAATTTACTAGAAAGTTCTCCATTCAGTCGATTCACCTCACCTGTCGCTATGTCGTACATATAGATTTCTTGTTCTGTTGATGAGTCAGATAAGACTTAAAGGGTAAGGGAAAATATCAATTGAGAAAGGTTCTTCAAAAGGAGTTAGGAATTATACTCACTTCGTACTAGGTAAAACCACTGATTTAATTCACATCTGTCCTTTGATTCTTTCTCCCAAGCCATCTTTGAAGTTTTCGGTGGTTCGGTTCTTCACCAAGACTTTGATTAAATCACCTCCTTAGGGAATTTTACTTCTTCTGGCGCAGTCCTCAAGTAGGGGTCCATTCGCTACCGGCCGGTCGGTTATCCACGGGAGCTAAGATACTACCACACTTGGCAGGATTTCGACTTAAGTTCTTCTACATCGGGTTTCGGGAAGTTTAGCAGCATTGATTTTTAAAATGCGATATCTGTTGTACTGGCGCTTCTTAGAAGTTAGTGGATCCCAAAGATTCGGGGATTCTTGGCCATCGAAACGTTACACCTTGGATCGGTTTGTTTAGCATGCGGGTACTGAGCTGGGTCTCCTTAACACGCTCTTAGGTCTTTGGCATCCAAAGGACCTTATCACCATTTGGTTCTGACTACGGACAAAACTTTTTTGGGATTCGGAGATTTGAGCACCACACTTGCACCATAGAAATGTTTTGCAAAATTGTTCTTGCGGGTAGATTTTCTTAAGGCAATAATCTCCTTCTTTGTCATAGTCCAAGACGGAAATTATCGGCATTACTTAATGATACCGGATGAGAGCACTTTGCCTCAAATTCATACTGAACTTCAGCGGGCAATTGTGACAAGGCTTTGGACTGCGGAGTTAGTTGTGGATCTACCCTATTCGTATCTCTTCTTTGGGAGGATCGTAAGCATTTTGTGATTGTTGTGTTCTTGGGTTTTGCGTTGTTCCAGCATCCTTAAGGACATCAGAGTGATATGTTGACACTCCGAATTGGCGTTATTGCCTTGAAGCAGAAGCCCAATACTGCACTTTTCACTTTGAGCATTATAATGATCCCGATTCCTTGTCTAGGCTGCTTTGGACAGTATTGATATAATTGATCCTGCGATTTGATTGGATACTGTGATGACTGAGCAGATTGTTGTTGCTGGGTTCCCTGGGATGTTAGGATAATGAGCAGCTTATATTGCTGATAGACATTTTAGGTGCGATAGGGGTTACAACCATTATCTTTCTGACGCATCAGTGGTACTCGACATATTTGTGAGCAGGTTGTGGAGGACGCGAACTTTTGGTGTTGTACATAATTCGTTTGGGTTGTAACAAAGTTGCTGGAACCGGGGTTGAGGTTGGCTTGGCCTTTGTGTATTGAATTTGAGATTGAACTTGAGTTTGAGCCTGTTGTGGGAATGAGGATTGAGGACTGTGACTGCGGACTGCGACTGTTGATTATAGTTGCATATAAGCATTGCCATTGGGTATTGATGTACTGATCTCTGCTTGTTGAATTGAGGGGCACTAAGTTAGGCAGCGGGTATATCGTGGAATACTTGGTTCTGAGATTGATATTGCGATGGCTGATAAGTTGTTGGGTATGTTCTTTCCCCCCCCCTTATGTGTTGCCTGCATTAGGAATCGATTTGACAAACTGGGTTTCTTTCGAGGGTTTAATATCCAACCAAACTCAAGTTCGGGCGATGATGAGCCACCAGATGTCGGCATGTGTTTCTGTATTTGTTCTGATCATTGTTGGCGAAGTATTGGGGTTAGTGCGCCTCTTATGTTGAGTTGTAGTAGTTCGAATGGTTGATTGTTGGAATTGGTTTGAGGCATGATATCACAGTTTTGATGTTGCTGATACTGAGTTTTGGATGGTTTGCTTGTAATATTGAGGCGGAGGATTATTGTGGGAGGATTGTACCGTTGAAAGTAGGTTGTTGTATGAACTGAGGTTTGTCTCTGGAACTGGAAGGTCTTGGAAATTGTAATGAGGAATTCTCCAATTTATGCAGCAAAATTGCTGTGGGTTTATTGGGCAGAGGCGGCGGGGGCTGGAGTTTGGTCGGAAACTTTATTAGGTTGATTAGGGTTGAGGCCGCTTGTTTATTGGAGTAACTTTGAGTTTTTGCGAGGAGCTGTGGGAAAGACAACCTGATTTGTTGGGAGCCTGGGTTAGGTTTTTTGTGGGCAATGTGTTGTAGTATTTTGACCATTCTGACTAATTTGCATTGAGCTTGTCTTGTTGTCTGTTGTTGATAACAAATTGTTGTGATTGACATTAATATTGGGACTGGTGTTGCAATTGGTGATGGATATGTGTTTGAATATGCGCTCAAAGGTTTTATTTTTTGTGGCAAGGTTGTTGCTGTGAGTGTTGAGATGCAGATTGGGGCTAGGATGGTGTTGATGTGATGCATGGTGTTGTTTTCTGTACCTTGCTGTTGTGGATGATGATAATGTTGCTGGTTGGGATAGTCTGACTCCGAAGGGAGACTTCAGTTGCGACTGCGTTTTCTGCTGATATGTCGATGTGGCCTGAAGAAGGTCGATGCATGAATTGATTAGGCAGCTGCTGTTTTGCGTATTCTTGTATTGCGAATTGACCGAGATTGAGAAAAGAACTATGGTGTATGGGGAACGAGCTATGTCCTTGGGAAGCTTGTCTCGCATTACCGACAAACTGTGTCTTACACCAGTCTGTGGAACAGGTACGGCCCAACTCACCTGACGTTGTACACTTCTGCATCATGTTCTTTAGGAGGTGGACCCCTCTGTCGATTTATCTTTCGTCCAAAGGATAACATGAATCCACTTGTTTCATGATATTTCTCTGAATTCGGGTGAATAATAGGTTCTCAGTGTTGTAGTCTTGACAGGGGTAATGGGGTAACGGGATATTCCAATAACTTCCTTCTTCTTCCTCCTTCCTCTTCGGTATCGTCATTATTCAATGAAATTCTATGGCGACTTTCCAAATGGAGTTGTTTGTTCTCATCCTTTTTTGTAATTGACATTTAGAAACACATGAACCTTCTCCTCTTCTTTTTAGATCTTAATAACTCGTTGGCTGAGGACTAGGTAGTGTATTCATTTGCATCTTTTTCATAATGATTTCAAATAATTGAACTCAGGGCGCTTCGATATATTGGGGATAATGGTCCTTAATTGTTAAGTTATAGTCCGTGTGATACTGACTTAAAGAATGAATCACAGTCACATCAATTTGAAATGAATTATTTGTTCCACACTTACAATACATTGCCATTGGAAATAACCGGGGCTGCGTAGCATAGGCAGTTCTGGGATCGGTGACTGATAAGCCTCCTCTTCTGGCTGCCACTTGGGGTATTATAAGTAACCCAGCATTGCCCAAAATCATAAAGGCGTACGTTTTGCCACGATTTTCTCCATGGCTTGCTTTGTTTTAATGCCTTTGCACTACGTGCGTGGTATGATGGACTCAGTAGTTAAGTGGATTATAGCAGGCTTTTTTTTTCTCAGCTTTTCAAACGGGAAAGCTACCACCTTTTCTGCCCACCTTTTTTGGATTTATCATTTTTGCTCGAAGCAGTAGCTGCTGTAAGGGATATTAAAATCCCAATCAACTGAATTAAAAAAAAAATATGAATTAGTAAAATAGCAAACAAATTATGTTGTAATAATCACAGCAAAAGATATTATCTTATGATACATTCAATTATCATATTGACATGAACTATGGTCCATACCCCCTCTTTTGTAGATAGACATTGCCATTTAATGATAAACTTGAGACTTCATTAAATATAGGAATTTCGTTGAAGGTCAGTAACTCGACATTACTCTTAACCGCATCCCTTCCAAGCTGGCATTTGACAATTTAATCGCAATAGCCTAATCTAAACTACCAAAGCTTCATCAACACCATTCCATCCTCCATTCGGCGATGAGCACAATTTCAAGAAACATCAGTTGAGTCTGGGCTTCTCAACTTAATGCAGCCGTTCATTTTAACCGAAAGACCAATTTTTTGAGAATTATTCCATTAATATCACAACGATGTAGTTTGTATTTGCACAAATGTGAGCTATGTTTCTTTTTTACACTTCCACAATTTTGGCTTAATCTGTGAAACATTGGTCATTTCAATTTTGAAGAGTTAACGTTTTACTTTAAATGGCATTCCTTGCACTAGGATGAATATTTTAGGGGTGTTGTTAGTGATCTCCTGACGATTTTGTATCATTGAAGTATTAACTCCCATTCTAATAGGATCATCTATGAAAATTACGCGCGTTTAATGGAATCTCAATAAAGCAGTTCACACCCATCTTATTTTGCATGCACGATCAAACTACAACGAACATCATCATTACTTAAGATTGAGTCGACAGAAAGCCAGGTATGTATCTCATATCCACCATGAGATCATTTTGTTATCCTCCATAAGTTAATCATTGTTGGTTCAGACTACATATAACATTTGGATTTTATTCATGCTCCAACATTATTACACCATAAACCCCAAACTATTAATAATTGTTGCCGACAGTGAAATGTGTTTTGATTTTTAAACAGTGTTTCCCATCACACAGAGAGTTCCACACAGCTAGTATAATATGCAGTGGATATTATATTGTTATTGGCTATACTTTTTTCAGAAAGTATAACATTGAAGAACTAAGATAAATTCATCCCATGAAGGGTAAAGCAACATTCATCCTCATATGGTTGAGAATAATTCATGGCAAAATGGGTCATCTGGGTCAATATGCCAAAAAAATTATACTATCGAGCTTAGCATAATAATTTCAGGAAATTAAAAATATATATGTTATATTTGCTTTACAATTTAATTAGAATTGCACCCATGTAGATAAACACCAAATAAGAAATGTGACATGATGGTCTTATTTTGGAAGCAAAATTTGTGAACATTCATAATAACCCAACAAAAAAAATGGAGTTTTTCTAATATCCATCAGCTTTTTGCGTTACTTCTGCGTTTCTTTCTTTTACAATATATTGTTTTGTAGCTTTCATCAAATATTAAACTATTCTTATACTTCATAAAGAGAACATTTATAAAAATGATTTCGAAGAAAATTCATTGCAAACTTGTACATGAAAACAAATAGTAACTGTTTTTAAGGGGGTATGCACGCGAACGAAAACACTGTTCTCCAATATGTTTGGGTGTAACAACATTATTAGTTTGACTCAACAATTTTTTATGAAACATTATTTTTAGTACAAGCATTAAGACCATATACTATACATTTAGACAGTTATTAGACATTTAGTGCATACATAAATAATTTGGATGCACTTAATCTGAGGTCTGAACTTATGTGTTTAAGAAATGAGAGTCCAACGAAATATGCTGCCAAGTAATAATGGAAGTAACCAAATTAGCGCCTTTAAAACTATATCCACACAAATGAAAATTTCAATTAAAATTTTTTTCTACCAGTGTTATCTAATGTTGAAACATAATATGTTTTACATATCAACATATATATTTTGTTTGGTTCAATTCCTGAAAATACTTGCATTATGCTTGAAGACAAAATGTATTTGGGGTATATTGTTACAGAAGCGTTTTTTTTTTTGATATGTGTATATCATAGATTCACAACAATCTACTGATAGTTTTGGATTTTTAATGTTCAGTAACAGGTTGGCTTGATAAAGTCCCGCCTAACAAAGAAAAACAATTTTTTTGTCAAAATTCGTTTTTATTATTCAACATAGTTCCTTTGAAGAGCGATACAACGATTTAACCGACCTTCCAATTTTTGATACCATTTTGGTCAGATACTCCTTTTCTGTTTTAGACCTCAAAATAGGATCAGTTTCGGCGAATACCCTCTTCATTGCCAGGGCCAAATTCTTTCCCTGCGGAGCTCCTTTTGAGGTCTGAAGAACAGAAAAAGTCGTCTGTGGGGCCAGATCTGGGAGAAATACGTGGGATGGCAGACAATTCGAAGCCGATTCTATGAATTTTTGCCATCGTTCTCATTGATTGTGGGCACGGTGCGTTCTCTTGGTGGAACTACACTTTTTTCTTCTTCGATATAGGGAGCCGTTTTATGCGCCGATTTCGACTTCAAAACGCTCCAATAACGCCATAATATTAGTCACTGTTGATGGTTTATTTCCCTTTCAAGATAATCGGATATAAAATTATTCCATGCGCATTCCAAAAAAACAGAGGCCATTACTTTGTCAGGCGGACTTTTGAGTCTTTCCAACGCTTTCGGAGACGGATTCACCGTCGTTGTCCACTCAGCGACTGTCATTGACTCTGGAGTGTAGTGATGGAGCACATGTTTTCATCATTGTCACATTATCGACGGAAAAATTCGGAGTGTTATTACGATGTTAACAGTTGCAAAACACCGCTCAGAATCAAACGTGTTTTCGTCTGCTGAGCTGCGGCCACTCATTTGACAGAGTTCCGCTATCCAAATATTGATGAATTGATATGACAACACGTTTCACTTTTGGATATCTTTAAGGACTCTGCTATCTCGATCAACTTCATTTTACGTCATTCAAATCATTTTGTGATTTTGTAGTTTTGTCGTAACCACCTCTCGGGCCGCCAGTGAGATCCACTGCGTCATCGATGCTGCTTTCACACGCTTTGAATTTCGCATTAACCAACAATATTTGATTCGGGGCAAGCCCGGAAAACTCATTACTCAAGCAAGTTTTGCTTCCACCTATTTTTCCCTTCAGAAACCAGTTTTTATATTCAAAACTCAAATTCCATTTTTTCCCATTTACATAACGAAAGTTGCTTCACAAAAGACGCTCTATCTCACAAACTAATTTGATTACAGAACGTCAAATTCTTTGACAACGATCATTTGAAGGTTAGGTCTATACTAAAATAATATGCATTTATACTAGCGTCGACCATCTATGGTGTCAGGACCGGGATATATCAGCCAAACCTGTTACAATTAAAATGATACTAAAACGTAAAAAGTAAAAAGTCCTATTGGCGTTACAAAACTGAGCTTATTCAAAAACGGTCGACCGGTTTTTTCGTGTTTGCACCGAATTTGTCAGGTTTGTATAAAATCCTTTTCGGGTGGACCGTGATAGAACCGGTATGTGTTTAATATCAAAAACCGGTTTTCGTGTTATTTTTTTCATATGTAAACTTAACAAGAAAACTTCCCGAAAGTAGGGTTTCTGCAAAATCAACTCTTTTTCTAAACACATGGTATTCGCCCAAGCTGTCAAATAAAATATGTATGTTGTTTTCTAAAGAAGTTCTCAGTCTTAATGAAATATTAAGCAATTCTTTCAATTTAAGGAACGTATATTTTGTCAACAAAATCTAATGGTATTACTTACGTTATTATTATTCGACTTAATTTGGTGTATTTTTCTGTTAGAAAGATGAGCTCTGTTTGTTATTTTTTGAAAAAAACAGCAAAATGATTTTCTTCGAAACCATTTTAGTTTTCGGGGCTCTTCAAAACATCATGTTTATTACAACATTAAAGAAATATTTACAAAACGCAAATGAGACCAAAAACTAAAAAATCCAACATTTAATGTTTATCCACGGTATTGTTACAGCAATTACAGGCCAAGAATTTTAATTGTAAATTTTTATTTTTTCATTATATATTAAATTAAGCGTTTTTGTACTTTTAGGAAAAACGGTTGTTGCCGGTATTTTATATTTTTTAAAATACCGCCTACCGGTTTAAAAAATTATCCGAGAAAAAACGACTTTTCAAAAAATAACCGGTTTTTTGATCACTCTTAGTCAAAACATTACCATATTTTAACCACGTTGTCGTTTCTTTCTTGCTTTAGTTAACTTGAACTTATTTTGAATCTATACCTACCCATCCCCTAGTTCAAAAAATTTGTGAAGATATATTTATTTTTTATCGATTCATGGATTACAATCCTTGGAATAAAAATTTCATTGGCCTGGGGAAAGTTTTTTAAAACAATTTTACAAATAAACTAAAACAAAATAATTTCTTTGCAACTCACGTAAGTTACAATTGAGCCAAACTAAAACTAAACATTAATTCAAATATTTTAATCACTGAGATTCTAAATGCTAATTTTCATTGGTTCTTCATAATGAAACAATTAGTACATCACAAAAAAATTTTAAGTCATACATTTTTCTACACATTGATTTCTGTAGATACCTCCAACCCTGGAAAGCTTACAAAGATTTTTCTTAAAAATACTTCTTTTGATTTCGAAAAATTATTATCATTGTCGCAGGTGTCGAACAAATAAAAAATTCAAACACAATACAACTATATAATAATTAAAGCTTTCGCATGAGAGAGATAAGCATCAGGTCTTTATATTTGTATGTTTATCTTTATAGATTTGCAGCATGTGTTAATAAAAACATATAATCGATAATCATTGACATGATGCACAAAATAAAAACAAAAATACTTTGTGAATTTAAGCCATTTCTTAGCTATTGAAAAATAAAAGTGTTCACCAGAAGCCACTCGAACATTAATCTTTTTATATGAACCATGGGTGTATTCAAAAACATAAGCAGACTGCAAAAACAACTTCAAACAAATTATGTTTACTAGAAAATAAATACCAGTCATATTTTCCAGACAGGAGGCTACACGAAAACTTAATGTATTTTCTGGGAGACGAAATTTCTAGACCAACAACCTTGTTTACAGTTTTTCTTTTCGTGCGAAAGTATCTGGTGCACAAAAAAAACCATCACATTTGAACTCAAGTCTATTTCTTATGTGTACCGAAAAGAAGATAAACCCATATGTGCCAATCACAGAGTGATACTGGAAGAAGTGTGCATTATGGTTTCGTCCAAAAATTTCGTTCCTGAGAAAGTAATTTTTCTTTGAGTGTAGAACTAGTAGCAAATCTAGTTCTACACTCAAAGAAAAATACTTTCCTCAGGAACGAAATTTTTGGACGAAATTCCCCTTTCTTATAAAGTATTTGCTTTTAGGCCAAACAAACCCAAATTTATGATATGCGATTCAAGGATTGCCTCTTATTGTTTTTATATGCCTTTGAACAATTATTTAGCGTCAAAATAAAACTTTGCTTGTCCAAAACTTTGTTCCTTAGAAAAGAAAACTCTTCTTTCAGTGTAACGATTTTTAGAGGATGCGTTTCGTGACATTTTTTGAGTTAAGAATTCGAACTTAAAATGCGTACCATTATAGAGAAGAAAAGATTTTTGAACTGAGGCCAACTAGGCTTTAAGTTCGGTTAGGTTAGAAATAGTAGAGGCACGTTATTTCAGTTTCACTTAGATTATTTAGTTCATTGTAATACCACAAATGGTGAACTTCTCTCTCCTCAATGTGTGATGCCCGTTTAAATTTAAGAATTGGAGAAGCTTCCAAACTATTATTAAAGATTAATTTTACTTAAAAACATGACCTAAACGCAGTAAAAAATTGGATTCTTCAAAGGCACAAACTTTAAAAGCACTTACAAGAAGAATGGTAACATACCAATGAATGTTCTTTATTTTTAACTACCCAGGAAGTTCTTTTAATTCAATTTTTCTACTAACTTTGGTTTTTTCATTACTTTTAATGGTAATTTTAACTTTTTTTGTTTCAAATAGGTTAAAAACAGAAGTAAGAATTCATAAAAGTGGTACAATATCATTTAAATTTTGTTCGAAAAAAATACTAAATCACAAATCTGAAAAATTGTGAATTTTGAAAATATTTCTGAGGTCAAACGTTTCCGACAAGCGTTAGAATCCATTAAAAGATGTATAAAAAAATATAAAAAATTACTTTATTTTGACAAAATATCATCAGAATTTTTTAATTACACCAGAACATTGAATTCGAATCACAATAAAGAAGTTGATGCAAATTCAGTGAAATGGCTGTTTGAAAATGCGAGACTTCCGTCCTATGATCACCCATTGTTAAATTCATCGCCTCTGCGTCAGTTTTCTGCACCACTTCGCGTATCCAAAAAAACATTTTCCATTACTTTTCTGGCGACGGCTTTTTGATGGCGGAAGTTGTTAACATGAATTGCATCTTCATATATTCTTAAAGTATGCTTAGTTTTTTGTTTGGTCGAATTTCAATACCAAATTATTAAAATCAAATCATATTAGGAGTGGGTACGCCTTCTGTTATTTCATTGTACTTCGTATAATTCAATAAGATTCGATTCGATCGCACTTTGGATTGTATTGACTTGCTACTTATTTATAGATTTGACTTGATTTACAGTGTCAGTGATGTATGGTAGATTACCTGTTTCCATCTTTCCTTACTATAATTAATTATTAATATTATATATTTTTAAATTGCATAACAAGAAAATTCAAGAACAACATACAAAATCTCCAATTATCCAAAGATCCATTCGGATATTGAAGCTATTTTAAATAACCCTGAACTTAGATCCATTAGCAAAATTATATACGATTACATGAAGTCGGTCACAAATTACTAAGTCATTATAAGTATTGTGATGAAATGCGGGCATTTGGATTGTCATCACTCATCCAAAACGTTTGGGGCAAACACTCAGATTTTGACAGTAATTGAAATCGAATCATTGATGGATTCATACTCACAACAATAATAACTATTAAGTTGTCTATGTAAATATTCCATTGTTTACAGAAAGGAGAAGTGTATGTT
>PGFW01076471.1:0-11775 GCA_003123925.1 Haematobia irritans | reverse complement strand
TATTTAAAATTACAAAAATAACGGGTAGCTCATAGTTGCTTGACTTCAAACAGGTGTCCCTATATTAGGATAGAGGGCGGTAATGGATTAAATATTTGTTCGGAGCTAAACGGTTTTTGGTCTCAGCCTGATCCAACCTACCTCGCTCGTCATTTCATCTATATCAGCATGAGATATTGTATTTATAAATACTACTCCCAATTCGAACATATGTTCGTGCGTTAGTTGTATTCTTCGTAATGTAATGGACAATATTTAAATCTTCACAATAAAAACAAGTTTCTGTAGACTTTTTTGCTACTCCAGACTCTCTTTTCTCCCTCATGTCTACAGATTCGTTAATGATTACTGCCACTCAACTCTATGGCATACAGAGCTATCTACATGGGGGATACATTGCGTTCGAATTTATGGGGAGTTCAAAACCAACCACCTATGTCAGTGTACTCCATGCATAGCATAGGACAAAAGAACAATGCAACGAACCGACAATAAACCAAAACAAAACAAAATAAACAAGATCAGCTGTAATAAAGGAAACGAAAGGAAAGAATAACTCAACCAACCACATAGAGATATCGAGTCACAGACACAAGCTTCGAATGCAACAAATGTGTAATGTGGTGGTTTCTTAAGCACAAAGGCCGAATTAACTCTCATGCGACGGTTTTGTAACGGAAGGGAGAGTAATGGGGATAGTTTCTTGTTTTGAATAGCGGGAGAGTGTTATTGAATAAAAGAGGGGAAAGAGTATTAATATGATGGAAGTTTAAAGACCAACAACATCACACACATACATACATACCTACACTCTTACGCATGAAAATGCGAACGTACGCACGTTGGCACATGAAAAATACGACTTTATTAATGCAGCAGCTCTAATCTAATGAGAAAATTACAAAAACCAACAACAAAACTATAAGAATTTATTTCATAGTCCATTCAGTCAACCCGTATAATCACATTAATAGAATGTTTCTCATTTATTTATTGCTCTGTCAATATTGGGGGTGTTATGGGGTTAAGTGTTCATTCAAGTGGAGTGGCAGGACGGGAAAATTATTTATTCGTTACCATAGATAGTAGCAATTAAAAAAAAAAATGTATTTATTCTGGAGTGCTAAGACAGGGGCTTTTTTAAAATATAAAAAAATATTGGCAAGCGATTTTAAATATTAATAAAGAAGATTTAATGTTTACATAATTTTAATCAAATAAAGATATCAAATTTTTATTATGCAAATTAATAAAAATGGATATGCTAACAATAAAATTATTATGTTATGTGCACTTTATTGATGGACGGCCTCACTGTATAATTCGTTTACATTGGGGCTTTCTCTATATTAAACCGTAATTGCAGTCATTATCTCCTTAACAATTCCTTATTATGAGGAAATTATACTAGATACAAACGACGAAAAATATGTTGAGCTTTAGAAGAAGCAGAAAAAATGGGTAAACTATGTAAGTACATTTCGCGGCTATTTAATATAGATAAGTATCACCGTTGTGTGGAAAAATAATAAGCATTAATCGATTTTTTGTGGAATATTTAATATGTGAACGAGTTATATTAAAATGAAGGATTTTTTGATAAAAGAAATTTGGTGGTATTAGACCGAAGATTGAAGAAAATGCGGTTTAATATTTGTGTTTCTCTCGGCCTTTTGTTTGCTCACATAATACAAAAACATAGTTTCCTTTGGGCAAAAATGGGGCGATTTCTGCCTGTGAGAAATATAAGGGAGACGTTTTGACGGTTTTGGTAAAAAACAAGTATGATATCGGCGGTAAGTTCGGCAGCAGGCGCGAATCTTATGTAACCCAATGGATTTCCGTAGAAACTTCTACATGAACAGGTGACATGCCACAATCGAATTAATTGGCGTTGTGAATTTAATGACTTTTCGATGGCCAAGGTATCATAGAAAAACTTTCTTATTCTATGTGTTTGGTCTATATTATGTGAGTTAGTGCATACGATGGCTATAATATTAGACAAAAGAAGGTATGTATAGTGGTAAGTCCCTGCATAAATTACGAATCGGATATGGATTTTTGAGGCACGGTACGTAGGAAGAGCGGGCAGAATTTAAATATGGGTGTGCGCACTTCATATGGGGGCTAGTATCACAATTATGAATTTTGATATGAGACGCAATTTGTTTGTGTGATTGGGATCGATTTACTCTGGAGGGCTATATATAACGTAGTAGACGGCGATAATAAAGCCTAGTTAGGCATGGTTATTAACGGCCTATGAACTAGCACATTGTACGCAAATTTCCAAACTGACGTCCGGATGAAATTTGCTTCTCAAGTAGTGTCCTAAACCAAATCTGGATCCGAGGTTTTATAGTGGGGGCTATAATAGTGATTATATGGTGACTGATATGGTGCACTTTTGGCATGCGAAATGGTTAAATATCATAGTACCATAACACACGATACCAAATTTCGAACCGAAATCAGGGAGCGAATTTGTGCTCTTTGCCAAGGGGCTCCGGAGGTAACTTTGGGGGATGCGGTTTATATGGGCGGTATATATACATTAATTGGACCTACTTTCGACGCAATTTTTTGGGCATGAGTGTTTTGAGGCCATAATATTAACACCGACGTGAACCATAATTTCAACTGAGAATCAGATAAATTTTGTCTTCCAAGAGACTACGGAAGGTCAAAGTATGGGGGATCGTTTATATGGGGGCTATATATAATTCCTGGACGGCGATGTGGACCGCATTTGTTGCATGGTTTGTTAGAGATTCATATCGCTAACACCATGTAAATCAGATTTCAGGCCCGATTGGATGAAATTTGCTTCGTCTTTAGAAGCTTCAGCAAGCCAATCTGGGGATCGGGTTTAATATGGGGCTTATATATAGTTATGGAGCCGACGCGTCGACCACTTTTTGCAATACGTTGTTGGGAAGACGATTGATGACTTACACCATGTACCAATTTCTGGCAGCCGGATCGGCATGAAATTTGGCTACTCTTAGAGGTTTGCGGAGCCTCAAATCTGGGGATCGCGATTTATATGGGGCTATACTATAATCTATGGACCGGATGTGTGGACAAATTTTTGAATGGTTGTTAGAGAGTCTATACTAACACATGCTCCAAAAATTTCAACCGAAATGTTGCTTCCTCTTCAGGTAAGGTTTTCTTCTGGATAGATGTGTTCCTCTTATGTAAGAAGACCTATTCCATTAAGAATTCAAGTCCAATATCCCTTTGAAGGTCGTCACCACCAAAGCGTGGTGGTCAGGCATGATGTTAATGCGGGGTCCATTTGGTATTATGAGTGTGGCGTTATATGCTGACCGTAAGTGATGACAGCAATATACGATGAAATTAGTTAAGTTAACAATACACAGTATTCTTGTAAAATACACTGCTGACTTGTGTGCCGAAGAAAATATAGCGCGACTCGAAATGAATGCTTCAACAGGATAATGACCCAAAACATAGCACGCCAAAAGCGTACACTAAGAAGTGGTTCCAGGACTAATAAATCATGTGTTAGAATTAGCGGTAAGCAGTCCGCCACGAGAATTGTGGAAACCCTATAGAGAATTTGTGGCCAAACCGAAGTTTAAACGCCAGTCAGGGGAAAGTGTACATATTTGGGCGATGAGCTCTGGAATCTAATCAAGGATGCCGTGGAACCATACACCGATTGAATATTTTTCGTCAAAATTTGGTCGATTTAGATGCGATATAGTACTAATGTAGGACTACGGCTTATAATATGATTATCTAATATTCAGATATATATTGTCTATAATTTTGTACTTATTATCTTGATAATAAGGTTTAAACTTTCATATGAGTGGATTATT
Source organism: Haematobia irritans (assembly GCA_003123925.1). Lineage (NCBI taxonomy): Eukaryota > Metazoa > Arthropoda > Insecta > Diptera > Muscidae > Haematobia > Haematobia irritans. The sequence continues at coordinate 7,921 of PGFW01076471.1, read as the reverse complement.
TTTTTCCACACGTGAATCATGATCATTTTATAACAAATCCAAAAATACTCGAATTACATACGTTTCACAAGATAGTAACAAAAATTATTGAGATTCTAGATATTTGTCTCTTAACCTTATCTAAGGGGTAAAAAAAAATCATTTAACAACAAAGAATTTTATCGATTTTTGTTCGGCTTTTATGTCTATCTAACATGTTTGGTAGGCACCTCGCACTATGAATTTATCACATAACTGTATAGTTATCGTATTACAGACTTCAAATGTCGCTGAAGCGTTATCTAAAAAAGTTATCATTCTCAGTTTTATAAAATTATTAATTTTGGCAGGAGGAAGAAAAGAAGAGGGACCAATGAACCGAATCCCATCATCGAGGATTTTTAAGAAGACATTTTCTTTTAATGGCTTATTATTTAGCGAGTTTGGTTTTGGAACGAAAAATTCATCTCATGCATCATGTTTGGTTTAACAAAGATATTTTTGTGCCTCTATAGATAAAGAGCTAAACAATTGATACCCCCAACCGGCGGATAACAACAAGGCGCCATATACTTAGATTCGTCTACTATAGAATTGTGTTGTGTTGTCTGTTTAGTAAAAATTTTTGATGATTGTTCAAGACGAAAACAGTGCACACATCCTACAAAAAATTTTCCAACATGGGTAAAAAACGTAAGTATTATCTGTGGTTTTCCATTCTGGAGAGATGAATGATCAAGGAAAATCTAGCTGCTATGGTTGTGAACCGTTCGAAATGGTCTATAAGCCGATGAAAGATATCATAAGTGTTTACCTCTCCGCCAGTGTCAACTCCAGGCGAAGGGCATTAATAAGCAAAACACAGTTCAATCCTACTATACATTACTCTCTGGGTTGAAAAGAGAGATGAAACGTAGAAAATAATTCGTGTAACAGACAGGGTCACGACAATCGTGTCGTTGCTGGAATGTAAAATCTGCGTGTGTTATTGGGTGTGTCGTATGGAATGAAAACAACCTGCAAAACTACCTAAGGAAACCTCATATTCTAAGCCTAACATCCCTACGACCATGTCGGTCCGGTCGATACGCCCATACGACCAGGATGGGTGTTAGTGGGTGTCGTGTTAATAGGCGAGTAAACACAAAGGAGTAAAAGAGAAAGTGGATGAGCATAAAATAAAAATAAATCTCTTTAGGATTCTGTTGAGGAAGTAACGAACGAAGCTGACTGAGGTCATTGGATGTACATTGGCTACTAATAAAGATATGACCAGGTGCATTTAGTATTGAGGGTTGAAATCCGGCATGATAATTGACCACCCCGGGGGTGGTGGTGGACGGGTGACTCGGGTAATCGCATTGCGAACGAGATGTTGTTGGGAGCATTAGAAAATGGAATGGATGACGGAGGTCTAATTCATGCAGTGAAAGTAAGTATCGTGAGTTACGTGAATATTGTCGGTTGCGTTTGGTATAATCGGAAAAAATAAAAAATTAAAGATAAATTGTTTTAGACATCGGCACATCTACGAAGAAAAAGAAACAGTTTGTCTTAAAATTAAGATGGAACAGTTAAAAAGTGGATGTTTAATTATGACGAAGATATATTCCGTCCTATTTGATTCAGAGTGCATTTGATAACGAGAACAAGCTTAATTGATAGAAACATCATGGTTAAAAAAAAGCCAAAGAAGTTTCGTTAAGCGCACTTACTGGCGCGCTGCATCTTTAATTGGTACGAGCCACGACGGCCCGAGTAAGCCAAGAAAGGTGCCTGAGCCGCGGCCCTGCCGCGCCCGGAAACCAAGCGGGGGCGTTGAATTGTTTCCCGTTTATTCGAGCAAAGACAAAACGGGCAACAATTGATGATATTTTTTAAACAATAGAAGAAAAAGTGAGAAGAGAAATACGAACGACAAAAACGAATGTAAAAATAATGAAGTTTTGGTTTCCTAAGTCTTGACCATAAGTGTTATAGGTTGGAGTCCCAGCTACGCAAAGATAGTACCCATTAAAATGGAATTAAAGTTTGGTCACAGATTTCATAATATCGGTTTTCAACACGAACCACGACTAGCAGCAGCACAGGGATAAGAATACGGAGCGAAACACCAAATACACCTCCTGAACTCATAGACATATACCACATCAACCGGATACACCAAAAAGCAACAAAAAATAGATCGTCCTAAAAAAAGCCAATGTATTATCAATAATTCACGTTAATCGAAAAACGAACTAAAGCCAGAAAAGAAATCAAAACGCGCAGCAGTACACACCAAGAAAAGTGCCAGTAATGAGTAATGTGTGCAATTGTCCAGTTTCTGTTTCGATTTTCCTACAAATATGGCGGGCGAGAACAATTCCCAAACAAGAATTTCCAGAAAGATTTCGAAAGATCAAACCGTCGACCCGTTTAACGTGTGATAAAGATTTTGTACGAGTCGAAGTGCAGCCACCATGCCGACGCGCATAGTGAATGAAAAGCAAATGCCAATCGAAAGAATTAAAAAGGCTTCGCATGAATGTGGCCTGTAACGCAACCTGGTCATGACATAGGCAACAACGATAAACAAAGCCTAACTTAACAGTCGGAGTACGATAACATAGCGTTTAGCCAAAAGTTGAATATAAATAACAGTCGACCAGCTTATCAAGCGATGAAATATCCAGAACGGCAAATAAAAGAGGCCAGCAGGTTTACAGGCAAGTTTCTGTATGACCCTAATGACTTCAATTCAGCCGCGTTCATGCTAGGCTTTCAACAGATCGGGTTGAGGCAGACACACGGACATGAGTGCGGTGAGATGCCCCCCGGGACTCTAAGAGCCGGCAGAAAGTTCTATGCTACATGCAAAAGAGGAGAGGGTGTTCTGCGGAGCGGGATCCGTTCAAAGGGAAAAAATGCGGAATGTGGTTATTTGAAATGCTTAGTCACACCGAAAGCGGACGAAAAGATATTTGGCGCAAATGGAGCAGTGTGTCATGGTGCATAGGAAGAATGCATTTACCCACTGGTCCATGCAGAGCTTTTGTCAAAAGGAATCAAGGTAGGTTTAAGTGAACTCTATGTACGACTGGCTAGTCATGTTAGTTTTGAGTAGATATTTTTATTCGTGCAGGGGTTCGCATTCACTGCAATTATGGAAAGATTTGCTGGGACGGTCAAAAATATAGTGCCAATTGTAGAGCTTCTATTTGTAATGATTCTGGGCCCCATTATTCTGGTGGTTTGTTAGGTCTGAAAAGGTTTATCGATCCAGATGGTGGACATCGTCAATAAAAAGAAATTTGTGATTACATATGTAATTTCGGTTACGAAGTAGATGTCTTTTCTCCGCAATCATATATGAGTCTTAGCTTTCATTTGTAAACTTTCGCAACAGAAATATTGTAAGGCTCGAGTCAAAATTGATTAGTCATAGGCAGATATATTCTTCAAGTAGTTTAATGGGCTCCATATTCTTTGCACCCGTCCACGCAATTGCTATTTAATGAGTATTTACAACAAACACAACTTTGTGTATAGTAGTACAGCCATTGTAAAATCACCTGTATGTGGAAAATAATAAAGCCCAATTGAAAACAGCAAGGCACAACTCGCCAACAAGAAAGTTGGAGTTTATTTTTGCAACAAATGCAAATGGGATGTCAATAGGTGAAAGATAAACTGGTACGTACCTCAAAAAACAATAATAACATGTTGGAGTTGTTAATTTCGTGTGGCAGCATAACTATGGGGTCCTGGGCTGATTTTAGGGTTGTTGGGTGCATAAAACTTTTCATGGGACGCATATTATTCATATTATTTAATTGTGCTTACGTGCTTGTAAATTTCATATCAAACTAATACTTAAGATTTATTTTGGTTAGACCATAGTTAATATTAAGCTTTGGGGGTTTTAATTGTCCTTAAGGCGGGGTAGTATTATCATGTTAGGGTGTGTATTCTGCCTGGGGGCGCCTGATATGTTAAGTGTAAAAATGAAAAAAATAGGAACGCTCAATAGAGAACTAATTTTCAACCGGTTCCAGCTTCCACAATAACGCCCACTAGAAATAAGGCGCTCAGGGAAAGAATAATCAGATACAACTGAGCCCCGAAGAGTGGGTAGCAGGGAAAGGAGAGAAAAATTTCCTTAGCACGCTCCATTTTCATAGTCAAGATAAAATTTTGTTTCCTAAGATACTTTACGGGACCGGGTATATACAGTTGTCTTCCGTTTGTACAGACCAATCGAAGTAGTCGATTTCCGAATATATTAAAGGTATATATATTGCTTTGATGCAGGAGAGAAGATTCTAGACGACTCGGTCACCCGTGCTGAAGACCAGGATGATAAGACGACTGTCACGGTCTGTCCTACCTCTGCCTTGTAATCACCGACTAGCGACGCAGGCTCACTGCATATAACGAGCCAATCGTAGCTGGGAAAATTTTGCACTAAATTCGGGTCTGTTGAGTCACTTTGGCAGGCCTGGTCAAGTTCGAAGATGGGCGTATATTCAGGTGCCCGCGTTTTGATATAGACCCATATAAAACGGCCCTACCTACGGCCGATAGTGTCTCGTGCCCCCATGTGCGCGGCGCGGAGGGATGGGCGCGGTCCCCGCCCCCGGCTAGCCGTCAGCAAACCGGCGTCCCGGTCGCCGATTGGGGTCCTTGGGCTTAAAGTAGAAATCAGTAAAAGTTTTCTATCCAAATTTGCCTGAAATTTGAATCTAGAGGTCTTTTATGACCACCAAATAGTGTGAAAAATTGTGAGTAAATCGTCCAATGTTTTTTGGTATAGCCCCAGATAAGAACGGATCTCCCCGATTTTACGTCCTTGGGTTTCTTAGAAACCGTAGTTTGTTGTATCTGATTATGCAGCATGAATTCTGTAAATAATTTCCTGGTATTTTATGCGTGACGTAAAAACGCTGTCGTCGCAGACTTAAGTTGATTTTAGTGCGGTCCATTTTGGGTTAAATCGCCGTCTAATATACGGACCGACTTCACCTTCTTGAGGTCGTAAGAAGGCGCAGCTGATATGGAAAATCTGTAAGAAAGTTTCCAGAATTTATTTACAAGTTTTGACAGATCTTCAAGTCAAGGAACGTTTTAATTCTATTAGATTTTCCCTTTGGCAGTGCGCACTGATACAAGAGGATGGTTAATTTGATCATCGCATCTAAAAACTCAAACCAAAATGGTTCTTCTGAAATCCAGAATTGATATATTTTGTCGTCAATATAGAGACAGGTGGTAAATCTGCTTAAAATTTTATCTTCGTGAAGAGTCCATCAAGTGTTTATTTTTGTATCTGGAGTTCTCTTTCGTAAAAGTTCCCGGGCTCCCTGCAATATCTAAGTAAAGGGAAACCTAAATATTTTGTGGTTCGATCGGAGTGGTTGGGGGTATTTTAAAGATTCGTGTACTGGTAGTATGACAGATTCGTGAGTCCGGCGGATACTTATATGCTGTATATATTGTTTATTTTGTATAGAAACTGGTTGAGTGTGAATATATTATACGACATGCCCTCATCTTTTTAGGTTGACTTAATGTTCCACTAATAACGAGAATGACATCGATATTCTTGCTATTTGGTGTTCTCTTTGGCCTGGTATTTTACGGTTGCCATACTGTAATTTGCAAAAGCATAATCTAAGATAAATATATGAAAACGAAAATTTTAACATACAAAACATCTCATTTTGCAAAAATTTTTATTTCTATAAAAAATTTGTCAAAAATTTTATTTCTATCGAAGAATTTTTGGGTCAAAATTTTATTTCTATAAAAACATTTGTCAAATTTATATCTACTTAGAAATTTTATCAAAATTTTATTTTGTCTATAGAAATTTTGCTAAATTGTTTTATTTCTATAAAAAAAATTGTCAAAATTTTATTTCTATAGAGAAAATTTGTCAAATTTATTTTTTATAGAAAAGTTTTTGTGAAAATTTTAAATATTTTAGAAGCTTTATAAAAACTGTCTTCGTTTGTTGACCTATTGGTTCTATCATTTATTTTATTATTATTTGTCGGTCTTGAGGGGGTCCTTTTAATAAAAAAATCCTTTTGTACGATTTTTGATTACTCTGTTAAACCTTTAATTCTCCAAATAATTTTCGACTCAACATTGGATACGTTAGTCTTCGCGGGATTCTAAAGTATTTTTAGGGAAACTGGTATATATAAAAACTTTTATTTCTATATTTTACGTGGACACATTTTGTCAAAAATGTTGTTTCCTTAGGAAATTTTATAAAAATTTTAGATCTCTTCAATAGAAAATGTTCTAACGAATTTTATTATAGAAATTTCGTAAAATCTTCTACATTCAATAAAAATTTTGGTCAACAATTTTATTGTCCATTAAAAAATCCTGAGGTCAAAATTTTTTTCTCTATAATGATACAGTGGTTGATTGTTCAAAAATTTTAATTTCTAGCCTAAAATTTTTGTCAAAATTTGAATTTCTCGTGATAGAAAATTTTTGAGTGCCACAAAGAAAGTTTATTGCTCTAAGTACCGGAGAATTTTGGTCAAAATTTTATTTCTATAGACGAAAAATTCTTTGTCAAAAATTGTATTCTTTAAACATTTTTAAATAAAATTTTATCAAATTTTATTTTTTCTATAGAAAATTTTGCTAAATTTTTAGTAAAAATTGTCAAAATTTTATTTCTTTAGAATTTTTGTCAACGATTTCTTAATTCTCTATTATCTTTGAAATTTTGTGGTAAAAGATTTTATTATTTTAGAATTTTTAAAAATTCTAAGATTTTTCTAATGAACATTTTGTCACAACATGTATGTGTTTCCGTTTAGAATTTTGATAAAAAGAAATTTTATTTCTATAAAAGAATTTAGGGAGGGGTGAGTCCAAACTTTACTCTTCCTATAAGGCAGCCGATTTTGTCAAAATTTCTGATCATTGTCTAATGAAATTCTGTAAAAGTCTTATTTCTGCATAGCAAAATTTTTGTCAAAAAAAATTTTTAATTTCGTATAGAAAATTTTGTCAAAATTTTATTTGTATATGAAATTTTGTCAAAAATTTTATTGTCTGTCTACAATATTTTATATGGCACAGTTTTTATTTCTATTGAAATTTATCGCAAAAAAGTTTATATTTATAGAAAATTTTGATCAAAATTTCCTGAGTAGAAATTTTTTGTCAAAATTTATTTTATATAGAAAATTTTGTCAAACAATTTTATTTCTTTAGAATTTAAAAAAAAAAATATTCTATCTATATAAGAAAATTTTATAAAAATTGGTTCGTGTGTGTGCCGAACACTTTTATCAAAAAAAAAAAAATTGTTATTTGTATAGAAGATTTTGGTCACTTTGAGTTTTCAATTCATTCTGTACAACAAGATCGTATACTGTTGTAGTTCATAATTCCAAAACTCTCGTAGGAAGTGTAAAAAAATAATTTCATCGATTTAAGATCGAACACAAATATATTTTCATAAATTTGGTTTATTTTTCCCAATATACAATGGAAAAGGCAAATCTAATATATTCAAAATTATGACCTGAAAATGTCCAGTTCATGCCGACTCCTTACATGAAACTGTTGTTTGCCTGTTTTCAATCGCTACATAGGGCTACAGTTAATTTCGCATTCTCAATTTCTTCCATAAAAGAGGTCTTGTAGATAAATCGACCATAAGATTTATAATTTATAATGTACAGTAGTCCTATCGTCTGGCGAGACGGACAATCTCTAGTTTAAGATTTCAAATCAACGAGTTTTTTTACTACTATTAAGAAAAAATAACTCAAAAACGTTATATCTAGCGGTGAAGGGAAAGATGAATATAAACTACTTCATAAGACCAGCTAAAAAGTTATGTGAGTTGAAGTAGAACTTATAGATTATATATCTCTATTAGAAGAAGTGTACTCGCAATGGCATTAAGTATCGCGATAGGATAAAA
>PGFW01076452.1:0-12440 GCA_003123925.1 Haematobia irritans | reverse complement strand
AAACACATTGTAGCATAATTTTCTTACTTAGAAGGCCCCAAGAGTACTATACACTTCACAAAAGGCAATTCATAGAAGCTGGACCATAGGATATATCACGAGATATCACACATAACTTGCCTGAGTATCATAAACAATTCCAAGAACAGGATTCATCTAATTAAGTTTGAATTGTTACTTGAATGAAGTAACTATCTACAGAGTAAGGGGTGACCAAAATATGCCATTTGCATTTGCAATCGAAAAGACAGCATTGATAGAGAAATAAATTGTCATAAGTAAGCACATCTGCATTGGCCAATGGGATTTAAACGGGGTCTCTAAGCCAACTTCATAGCCAGATAAATTCGAATAGGGTAAGTAAGTCAAAGAGAAGGGGTTGATTTTTGGATTTTGAGGGATCCTTCGGAGGTTGTCGTTGTAAATGGCATATGCCTTAAAGTTTGCAATGGTTTTCTAGCCATTACAGGGCACTTTCGAAACTTCTGTAGCCGCAACAAAAAGCGCGTATAAACAGAAAAAGTTAAGGTTTTGGAAACTTCCATCTCTGTTTATGAACACATGTTAAATTTTGTTTTCGATCTGGCTAACTCCTCTATAGAAACCAGTGTTCAATCAAAGACGCCATGCCGCACAATTTTTTACAAATGGAAAATTAGAAATGCGTGCTGTCATTAATATTTACATAAAAAAGGTTATTGGGACAAGAAATTCATAATGATATGGTGAATGTGTTAGGTGAAAGTGCTCCTTCATATGCACAGTCAAATAAATGTGTTGCTGAATTTAAATCGTGGACTAAAGGCGTGATACGGGTCCAATAATTGGTCAATATAAAATTGACGTATTTCTTTCAATTTTGCATTTAAAAAAACATGCCTCATTTTGAAGGTTGTGTTTGTGGAGAATGTGCTCCTATTTTTGATTTTGGAATTCACTCTTCCAGTTGTCAAAATGCGTCCAAGCAAGAAGAGGCAGCGTATCACAAAATTTGCTCGCAGCATCGGCGAAAATCGAGCTATCTGCGCACGCAAAGCTGGCAAAATCACTAAATTTGCAAATCAACCGTTACAACATGTAATTAAAGTGTTGTGGGATACGTTTGTCAACAGCCGGGGAGTCTGGATCGGGGGAAATCGAAACCGGAAGCCGCCTAGACGACAAAGGAGTCGTCCTGTAGTTTCAAAGCAAAACCCTAACCTCTCTCTCCCGAATGCCGCAAATAGCTAGGTGTATCGTTTACAACTGTGCATCGAAACCAAAAAAACGAGCCGGACATCGGCTTACAAAAGGAGTGACTGCCAATCACGATGAATGAACAAACAATACGACGGCCAAAGCGCGATCCGCGGAGGCTGTAAACAGACGAATGCTGACGAAGTTTGACGTCGTGTTAGAAATGAAGTTTTTGAGCAAATTCCATAAAACAGAAATTTTAATTTCTTATAGTAATAAATGTTGACAAAATTTCCTATAAGAAATGAAAAGTTGATACAATTTTTATAACAAATGAAATTTTTGACAAAATTCCCTACAAGAAGTAAAAGATGTTGAGTAAATTTGTCTTTAGGTATAAAAATTTCCCACAAAAAAATCTCATAGTATTGAAATTGAAAATAATTTCCTATGCAATGAAATTTCGACAAATTTCCAATATGAAATTAATCCTGAAAAAAAAAATCCATAAGAAATGAATTTTGACATAATTTCAATGAAATTAAAATTTGACAAAATTTACTGAGAAAGACATTATCAAAATTTTTATGAAAATGAAATTTGGGAAAATTCCTATAGAATGAAATTTTGTCAAAAAAATTTTTTTTTGAAATGAATTTTAAGAAAACTTCCTATAGAAATGAAATTTTGTCAAAATGTTTTTTTGAAGAAATTTTGAGGAAATTTCTTATAGAAATTAAATTTAAGAAAACTTCCTAATAACGACATGAATTTTGTCAAAATTTTACTATAGAAATGAGTTTTGACAAAATTTCTTTATAAATGAAATTTTAAGTAAATTCTATAGAAGAGAAGATTTAAAAAAGATTTTCTATAAAAATTTTAATTTTGACGAAAAATTTTATATTGGAAATTATTGCAAAATTTCCGGTAGAAATTATAGTTTTGACAGAAAGATGCGGGTAATAAAGGATATTATAACAAACTTACTACTTCACAAAAAAATTTATTTGTTTTAAAATAGGGTATAAATTCGCCTTACTCCTCTATTTTTTCGTTATATCCTCTTGTCTGATAAATCCTGTGTTCCCACTTAATGCTAACATTGTGTGATCGTTTATCATATTCTCCACATTCTTCCATTGTCTAGCAAATACACCTCTCCCCGCCCTTAATGATTCATTGCTCTCGTTTTAAAATAACATCTATAGACCTTTGTGACGGCTGCCGTGTTGGCGTGGTTTACCAGCTCCCATTTTCTTTTTGCTTTTGCGTATGCGTGCATTTTTTTAGCCTCTTCATCTAGAATTCTGCTCGTCTCCTCTTATTTGTTTTGTTTGCTAATACTCCTAATAGACCGTAACGTTCCAAGTTTGTTAACACGGCTTTATGCTTTTGGCCTTAGACACACGACTACACACATACCAATTCTTATATATATGGATGAAGCAACTTTCTACTTAAATTGCTACTACACAGCCAGGCAGAACACTTATGCACTGGTCCATATCTGCTCGACGTACTCAAATATGCGCTACAAGCTTACACTTTTTGGCAGGCAAGCATCAGGTTGGCTGTGATGACTCCAACAAACGACATTTGCACATATTTTAAAGGGTTTTTTTAAGTGAATTTTCCGTATTTCTTTTTATGTTTTTTTTTTGCCGTTCATCCTCAATAACAAATGAGGATAAAAGGGCTGAGCGTGTATAAGAATGTGGTTATTGTGGTGCGAACGTGTGGATTGAGTAGCACGCACCGACCGGAACACAAACAATTGGTAATATTTTGCCTTTGGGAAGTAGTTAGCAGTTTCCCGCTTGATGTTGCTGATATTTGAATCCGTGGGTACATCTATTGGGATATGTATGTAATAAGTATCGCTATTGCTAGCCATTTGTTTGTCTCATACTCCCTAAGTACATAGCGTACAACAACAAACAATCACGAGGATAAACCTTCACGATTTTCATATACACAATCATACAAGAACCAATTCCGCCATTGCAGCGAAGATGTCTAACACCCCATACGCCATAGAATGCTCTTGGCGCTCTTTATACATTCGCTGGTCGTGTTGCCATCTGTTGTTTCAATTTTTTATAATTTTTTTTTTTAATTGTTCTTATGTTGTTTGTTTTTGTTTATCCTGTTGGTTCACACATGAGAAAATTTATGCAAGACCACCAGCACATTTTGACCACTCATTAAAGCAAATGAACCTGTTATAAAATTATAAAACAATTTTTTTTATAAAGACTTTTACGCAGTGGTTTTTGTTGGAAACAAGAAACGGAACCCAGCGCCATTAGAAGAAATCAACGACAAGTTAAAGGTAACACTCAAATATATGATGGGCGTATATCCATGATTTAAATCGATGATTGAAATGGGATCACGATCTAAAGTGAATGTGATCTACGCAATAATATTTGAATCCAGGAAATTCGACATCTGGTGGTTTTAATGCAACAAATTGTAACATAAGAGTTAAATTTTTATATTATTTATGTTTTAAATTTTTTTATGGAAAGAAATTGAAATTTTTGCAAATAATCAAATTTTTCTGCAGAAATAAAATTTTGACAAATTTTATAATGAAACTTTGAAATCAAATTTACTATAGAATTACTTTGACAAAATTTACTATAGAAATGAAATTTTGACACAATTCCTATACAAATGAATTTACAAAATGTTCATAGCAATAAAATTTTGAGAAAATTTCATAAGAAATATTCGGCAACATTTTTCTATAAATAAAATTTTGACTAAAATTACATATAGAAATGAAATTTAGACAAAATTTTCTATAGAAATAAATTTTGACAAAATTTTTATAGAAATAAAGTTTTGACAAAATTTTTACAGAAAAAGAATTTGAGAAAATTTTCTATAAAAATAAAATTTTGACAAATCTTCATAGAAATAAAATTTTAACAAATAATTTTCTATAAAAATAGAATGTTGACAAATTACATAAGAAATGAAATTTTAAACAAAATTTTCTATAGAAATGAAATTTTAGACATAGAATTTCTTATAGAAATGAAATTGCAAAAATTTACTATAGACATAATAATTTGGAGAAATTGTCGTATTAGAAAGAAATTTAGGTAATATTCCCATAGAAATAAATTTAAGACAATTTTCTATAGAAAATAAAATTTTGATTAAATTCTTTTAAAAAGAAAATAAAAAAAATTCTTATTGAACGTGGAAATTTTTGATCAAAATTTCTATAAAATATGACATTTGACAAAAATTTCTGCAGAAATAAAAATGTTGACAAAAATTTCTATAGAAATGAGATTTAACAAAATGTTCTATAGAAATAAAATTTTGACAAGAAATTTTCCTATAAAAATAAAGTTTTGACAAATTTTCTCTAGAAATAGAGATTTTGAGTAAAATTTTCTCTAAACAATAAACTTTCGTACAAAATTTTCTTTTAAAAAATTTCGAACAAATTTCTTTAAAAAGAAAAACTTACAATGGACTTGGTACCAAAAAACACAGCTTCTGGAAAATTATGAACACTTCTTTCTCAAACCATCAAAACAGATAATCAATAAATACAGCAAAAAAACCTAATCCAAAGACTAAGACCTATCCGATCAACAATTCAACAAATAAAACAAGAAAAAACTACACGCTATATCTTGAAAATACAACATTTTCCCCCCGACATTCATAAAAAAAAAAAGTTTAATAGCTGAATTACAAGCCTTCGTCAGAACAGACGGACGATAACAAAGATCCAAAATCATACAAATCGTTGACATACATACCAACGATCTCAGAAAGGATAGCAAAGTCCGATATTTTCGATACAAATAAATACAACTTGGCTCATAAATCCAACAATACACTAAAAAATCTTTTTACCAATACCAAATGAACAACTCCCTTATTCGAAACCCCAAATCGTCATTTATGAATTCCTGCGATGGAAAATCAAAGAAAAGATGTCAGTGATATAGTAGTAGGATATACCGAAAACAATTAAAACAAGATATATCAGGACATAAATACCGACATAAAAATTACCAAATACCAACAAGCAAAGCGTACAAAAACTGCGCTAAGCGACACACTGTGCAGCAACAAACCACAAACCAAACTTTGGATAGAGTTGTGTTTTAGCAACGAGAGAGCAAACACGAGCCAAAAAGATACACCTTTAGAAATGTTACACACTAGCACAACGTACCAACAACGAAGAAATAAAATTACAAAACGACACGACAAACATCGCTCACATATACAGACTAAATGAATATGCAGAAAGGCGATGGGAAAAAGAACAACGGCGCAAGTTGCATAGCAGCATCCCATGACAGTGCAATGGATTAAAAACAGACGAGAGCAGTGATGTTTCGCTGTCTTCTAACAAAATATGTTGTTGTGGTTTAGTTGTTGTAACTATGTAAGTGAAGGATAGTTGTATCTAACCCATTTGTTATGTTCGCCTAGTAGATAATTGTCATATTTTAGATTATATCATGTTATGTTAAAAAATGTACTAAATTTAGAATAAGATTGTTAGCCAATTATATATGACCTACTAATGTAATCTATTATAATAAATTTATTATAGATCAATACTTCCTGAAGAAGCAATTCAAGAAAATTGCGAAATATTGAAGAAAATATAAATAAAAAACATATAGATCTCAAGCTCGAAAAAACATAGAATTTTCATTCGAAAAAACATAGAATTTTCATTTAAAAATAAAAATTTGGAAAATAATATAGAAATGAGATGTAAATCAAAATTTCTATAGAAATGAAATTTAAATAAATTTCTTATAGAAATGAAATTTTGACAAAAATTACTTTAAAATAATAATTTGGAGAAATGTCGATATAGAAATGAAATTTAGGAAAATTCCATAGAAATAACAATTTAAGAAAATTTTCTATTCGAAATAAAATTTTTATAAAATTGCTTAGAAATGAAATTTTGCGAAAATTTCTTATATAGAAAGTTGAATTTTGACAAAATTCTCCTATAAACAAGACATTTTGACAAAATTTTCCTAAACAATAAATTTTGAACATAATTTCCTATAAAATTAAATTTTGACATCTCAATATTTAAATCAAATCTATAAAATGAAATTTTGACAAAATTCCTATAAAATGAAATTTGAGAAAATATACAAAAAATGAAATTTTGAGAAAATTTCCCATAGAAGTGAATTTTTAATTTTTTTCTAAAAAATTAAATTTTGCCAAATTTTCTATAAAAATAAATGTTGACAAAATTTTTACTTAGAAATTAAATTTTGACAAAATTTCTTATAAAAAATTAAATTTTTTACAAAATATTTCTATAGAAGTTAAATTTCACAAACTTTCCCTACCAGAAATGAAATATTTGAGAAAATGTTCAATAGAACTGAAATTTTGGCAGAAATTTCTCTGTTGAAATTGAAATTTAAAAAAAAAAATTAAAAAAAATAAAATTTTTGACAAATTCCAACAAATAAATTTGACAAATTTTCTATAGAAATGAAATTTGCCAAACTTTTCACTATGGAAATATGAATTGACAAATATTCCTATAGAAATGAAATTTACAAAATTACATATAGAAATGAAATTTAGACAAAATTTTATAGAATGAAATTTAGACTAAATTTTCCATAGAAATTAAATTTAGACTAAAATTTTTACTAGAAATAGGAATTGAAGAAATTTTCTATAAAAATTAATTTTGACAAAATTTTCATAAATATAAATTTGAAAAATTTTCTAATAAATATAAAATTTTTGACAAAATACAATATAGATAATGAAATTTTATACAAAATTTCTATAGAAATGAAATTTAAACTAAATTTCTATAGATTAAATTTGACAAATTTACTATAGAAATAAAATTTTGAGAAAAGTCGATAGAAATGAAATTTTTGGGCAAAATTTTCATAGAATGAAATTTTTGAGAAATTGCTTATAGAAGTGGAAATTTTGACAAATTTTCCTATAAAATTAACATTTTGACAAAATTTCTATAAAATTAAATTTGACAAAATTTCCTATAAATGAAATTTTGACAAAATTTCATATAGAAATGAATTTCTGAAAAAATATTCAAAAGAAATTGAATATTTTGAGAAAATTTCCTATAGAAACGCAATTTTTTAAATTTTTTACTAAAAATTAATTTCAATTTTCTATTAAATGGTTCAAATTTTTCTAGAATAATTCAAATTCTTATAAAATAAATTTTACAAAACTTTCTATAGAAAAATTAAATTTTGACAAACTTTCTAGAGAAATGAAAATTTTCGAGAAAATGTTCAAATAGAATGAATTTTTCCTGTTGAAATGGAATTTAATTTCTATAGAAAATATTTGCAAATTTCATTTGTTGGGAAATTTTGTCAAAATTTTAATTTTTTTTATTTATTATTATTATAGAAATTAAATTTTGACAAAATTTCCTATAGAAATGAAATTTTGACAGAAAATTACATATAGAAGACAAGTAAGGAAAGTCTAAAGTCGGGCGGGGGCCGACTATACTTATACCCGCTGCACGCACTGTTGTAGATGCTAAATTTTCGATACCAATATCAACATCCTCAAAATATGTTGGGGGTATAGTATAAAGTTTGTCACAAATACTAGTACATTAAATATACTCGATTCTGGACAGAAATTTGATAGACTTCTACAAAATCTATAGACTCAAAAATTTAAGTCGGCTATGGCAATAGGAGTGAACACATATGTTATTAAAAAAATTGGAAAAGCATGTTAAAATCGTGAGAGCAATTTAAAGGAAACTATCGAAAAGCTTATATTTATGAGTTATATCGCTCGAATAATATATGTATTCTAAAGTTATCAGAAAATTAGAATCATTTTTACACTTTTCGTACTAAGACAAGTGGCGATTCTAACAAGGAAAATAGTTTTGGTATTTTTGACTCATTTTTGTCGAAAATCAAGGAAAAAATATATATGGAAAGCTAATAGTCCTAAATCTGAAACCGATTTCATACCAAATTTGGACGTCATGCTACGAATGCTAATTTACTCGGCTTGTGCAAAATGTCAATCGTAAATGGAGCAAAATAATTGGCCTCTGTGGTCATATAAGGTAATGGCCGAAACTTATATGGCCTATGCTATATCTAAATCTGAACCTTCAATTTCAGACCACAATTTGGAACAGCATGATGATACAATGACCAATTCGTACTCCCTGTGACAAAATTCAATAGAATCGGGTGGAAAGAACTCTGGCTTCGACCCTGGGTCCATTTAGCTGAATATCGGGCGAAAGATATATATGGGAGCTATATATCTAAATCAGAACGCGATTTCAATAAAATTTTGGCAACACCTGACTATCAGTACTAAATATGGTTTCTTGTAGCAAAATTTTAAGCAAATTAGGGTAAAACTCTGGCTTCTGGAGGCATATAAGTCCAATATCTGGCGAAAATATACTATACTGGGCGCTAAATTCTAAATCTGAACCGGATTTCCTTCCAAAACACAATAGGCATCTATTCTTGAGCCAAACATACTTGGGTTTGCAAAATTTGAAGTCAATTCGGACTAAAAACTGGCGATCTAGAGTTTGATTACAAATAATGTGTTCCAACGAGACAGACGGACATGGTATGATAGACTGGAGCCCGACCCCTGAGCATTTTTGCCAAAGAATCCATGTGTCTATTCTCGTCTCCTTCTGGTGTTGCAAGTATATTTATACTAACATTATAATACTGTTCCAAGCAATGTGGAGCCAGGGATAATTGAAATTTAAGAGCAAAAATTCTTAAAGAAATAAAAATTAGGGCTAAATTTTCTATTAGAAATAGACAATTTTTGAGAAATTGTTCTATAAAATATACAATTTGACTCAAAAATTTTCATAAGAATTATAAATTTTCTGACGCAAAATTTTCTATAAAATAAAATTTTGACAAAAATTACATATCAGACGATGCCCGAAATTTTAGACAAATTTCCTATAGAAATGAATTTAAATATGAAAATTCTTATTAAATGTGAAAAATTTATAATAAGAAATAAAATTTTGAGAAAAAAAGTCGTATAAAAATGAAAATTTTGGGCAAATTCCCATATTTCTGACAAAATTTTCTATAAAATGAAATTTTGATAAAATTTCCTATAAAATGAAATTTTAGCAAAATTTCCTATAGAAATGAAATTCTGAGAAAATAATTCTAAAGAAATGATATTTTGAAAAAATTTCCTATAGAAATGAATTTTTTTTCTATAAAAATTAAATTTTGCAAGTTTCCTATAAAAATTAAATGTTGACAAAATTTTCTATAGAAATGAAATTTTGACAAAATTTTCTATAGAAATTAAATTTTACCAAATTTTTCTATAGAAAGTAAATTTTGACAAACTTTCCTACAGAAATGAAATTTTGACAAAATTTCTTATAGCAATGAAATTTTGAAAAAATATATAAAAATGAAATTTTTCACAAAATTTCCCAACAAATAAAATTTAGACAAAATTTTCTATAGAACTGAAATTTTCACAAAATTTCCTATAGAAATTAAATTTGAACAAAAATATAGAAATTAACTATTTTGACATAAAAATAGAAATAGACTGCAGAAAGCAGTTACTTTGCATGCACGACAGTGACCAGTTGCCGAATTTTAATTTTTCCAATGAAAAGCTTCTTGTCAACAAACAAAATGATCGGGCTTAGTATGCAAAGTATTCGCAGAAAATGTACACCTTCGATTGGCCACCAGAACTCATTTCGAATGACATTTCCGAGAGTAAGATTGGCTCTAGAAAATACCAAGACAGCGCTTCGCCGATATCTGTAATGGATACCACAAATTTTGTGATTTAAACAATTTTATTAGTTGGATTAATTAATTTCGTGATTGAAACGAAAACTATTTTTTCCCATGTAGACTCCCACATTGACTACCTACCTACATCACACAGGAGTCAAGTAATAAACATAGTGCACAGAGTATTTTTTAATTCGTATGGCCATAAACAGGAAATACCCTGGAGCATGGTACAGAGCAAAAAATAACAACAACAACAACATCGACGAGAAACTTAACGGAAGTGCACAGTTGCGTTTTCCGTTCAATTTTTTTTAGAGGGTATTGGGGTTACAGATATTGAGTGGGAAATGGGAACAAAACGGAAAACTAAAGCGTTAACAGTTAACTGTGTTTATTTGCCATATAATGCGGGTGTAATTGTGTGCATCGTTCGTTACCTATAAAGGGTGGGATGGTCCATCCAAAGAGCATGCCGTTAAAACTCATTCTCAGCAATTCCCAGAGTCATCCAATATAGTTTTCCCACTGCCATGATTCATGCTCATGGCACATGGTTGGTTTTGTTGGTTGCCTAGATGGCTGTTGGGTGAATGGATGGATGGCTATGCCATGTTATTGTTCCCTTTAGCAAATGGCAAAACTAACAGTTGGTTGCCGTCTTCGTTTGTTTTATTTCTTTAGGTTTAAATTATGTTTTTTTTTTAGATTTTTTTCTTTGCATAACCCTTTGGTTGCGTTTATTATATTGTGCAATTTTCCATTAGCGAGATATACTTAATGTGGAGGTTTTTCGATGTTAAGGAGTGTGTGTGTAGTTCTCCATTTTATTCTTAATGATTTTGCTAATGAGTGAAAATGTTTTTCTATTAAAATCGCCAGAATAAAAACAAAAATGAAATATAACCAAGACATTAAAATTGTTGATCGAAGTTAAAACGAATTCTGTAAAAAAATCCTTATACAATTAACTTTTTAATCAAACTAAAAAAAAGTTTGTGTATAATACGTGGCGAGTTCGCAGGCAAACCGGATTAGTTAGTACACAGATCATGATGGCGATTGGTATTATGGACAGACGCCACTGAACGAAAAAATCTAGATAGCTAAAAAATTTTCCTTAGACGCAAACGATAGATAGATGGAAAAATGGCATTGAATTCTGATATTGTTCTCTTTTCTACAGTAATTATAACCTCACCACTACTGTGGTACAGCGCTATACTAAGTTTGCTGCATTTGTATGAAACGCACGAAAGAGAAATCTCGGGACCCTTTAGTTACGATCGTCTTACATATTAAATAATCTAGAGTTCGATTTAGCGATGTCCGCCTGATCTGGTCTGCTATAGGTATTTTGTGTGCAGAAGTACAGTTTGCAGTTTAATTTTCGATTCATTCCAAATAGGGATTTGCCTTCGGCCGTCATATACAATCGCTATTGATTTATGAAAAAAAAATTAAGACCATGTTAATATTTATCACCAATATGATCATAATATACGTGTTTTATCAAAGCCCGAAAAACTTTTGCAAAATATCATTCCTTAATCGGTTTGATTTCGCCCGATATGCATTTACGGTTGCCAGAATTTGGTAGAACTCTATGTTACCAAAAGTGATAGATTTTTTACTGTTTGGAGGATTGGAAGAATTCTGGATAGTTTGGTTAGATTTCTCAAAATATATCCATCTTCCAACTTAAGGATGTTACTTTAATTTTTATATAAAAATACAATTTTGGCAAAATTTTCTATAGAAAATACTTTTCTTCTTAGGAAATAAAATTTGCACAACATTTTCTAGAGTAAGAAAATATTTGATTACAATTTTTGGGAGTAAAGTAAACAGTGGACAAAATTTTTTCTTAAAGTTAATAAAATTTTGACAAAATTTTCTTTAGAGTAAGAAAATATTTTGATAAATTATTCTGGAAGTACATCAGCTGACAAAATTTTCTAAAGTAATAAAATTTATGACAAAATTTTCTAATGAAATAAAATGTTAACAAAATTTTCTAAAGAAATAAAATGTTGGAAATATTGTCTATATAAAATTTTGCCATTTTTTTCTCTATAGAAAATTTTGTCAAAATTATATTTCCATAGACAATATTTCCAACATTTTATTTCTTTAGATTTTTTTATTGGCATATTTTCTATATAGAAATAAAATTTTGATAACATTTTCTAGCATGCTAATAAAATTTTTAGACAAATTTTTCATAGGAAATTACAATCTTGCACAAAAATTTATTTAAAGAAAACAAATTATTAAAAACATTTTCTACAAAAATAAAATTTTGACAAAATTTTTCTATTAGAAGTACAATTCTGAGAATGTTCCCTTATAGAAATAGAATTTTTGGAGAAAAATTTTTCTAACAAAAATAGAATTTTGACAAAAAATTTCTATTAGCAAAGGTAAAAATTTCTGAGGATTCTCTCTTTCCTT
>PGFW01076435.1:0-10760 GCA_003123925.1 Haematobia irritans | reverse complement strand
CGTGTAAAGAGAATATAACAACTTTGAACTTGAATCAAACGATTAACTATAAAGTGATTTTAGTTGGGTATATGTTTACAGGTAGTATACGATTGTTATGGGTCCTACATAAACAAGCATGTGGTTACATAGGTGGTAAAAATGGCATTTACCTGGGCCAAGAAATTTAAAAAATTGAGATCTAAGTGTTCAAAGATTTTTGGAATAAATAAAAATAAACTATATTTCATCCGTAAATATTATTTCCCCAATACCACATTGTACTCCACTACTGTGTAATGATCCTATACGTATACCTCCTGTTGTCACTGTGCCTACAACTACATACCTCTACTGTAACTCTACTGTAACATACACCCAAAAAAAAGTGAACCCAAAGCCGTTCCGCTTACCACAATTCGCCCGTTTGGAAGACAAATGTACGGTTTATTTTTTAGAAATTTTTAACTAAGAATAGTTTTTCTTTAAATGTGCCAACACTGTTTACAAATACAAGTTTTCTCAATACTTTTTGTCAAATGAGAAAATTTTATTAAAATATATTTCTAATTAATTCATTTACATTTTTTCTTGTTTAACCGAAAATGTTCATATGTCTTGGAAGACAATAATTTGCATTTTAAAAATTGTTAAATTGTCTTTTAGCGCTATTATTCGAAGTCATGACAGGTTACAATTTTTAGTAAAATTTACTCATTTGATAGACTTAATGAACTCAATTTAAGCAAACTTTTCTGTCATTTTTAGGTGACAGAAGTATGGAACTTATTTTAATTTCTTTAGGTCAAAATGCTACCTCGCGACCTGTATCATATTTGTGTAAAACTTTTCTTTTAAATTTTTTAGTTCACGTCTTAAAGTTGAGCCAAAAAAATTATTCAAATAAGGGAACATCTTTACTCATATTGTGCCAAAGTTTTAACTAAGAATCAACTTAAAACTTCATGAACATAAAAAATAAAGTTCAGTTGGCATTTAGAGCCACTTTTTTGCTGGGTTAGTTTTAGAAATCAATCTTATGCTGGTTATTTACTAGTATCTGACTGTTGTTGATTATCTGACTACATTCATGTTGTGCGGGTCACTACAACGCTTCAACAAAAAATGGGCTTTCTGTAACATATTACTCCCAAACTATATTTTGCCTTCAAGCATATACATTCTTTTTGGGCGGTATTGCCCAAACATTTATGTGTGTTGATCTCTTCCAATAGTTATAATATGTTTGAAAAGCATATTTGGTCTAAAACAATTATAAGTGGGTTAGTATCTAAGTTCCCAAACCATTTTTGTATTTTTGCATTCAAGAGTTCGAATAATGTTCGTTCTGTCAAAAAACAATTATTTATTATTGAACATTGTAAATATGTTTCGGACAGCATTTTGCCCACCCAAAAATAGTATTATATGCTTTTAAAAAAAAATTTCCCAAACGTATTGTGCTCAAAATGTTTATTTATTTATTTATATACTTTTACAATCATAGATGAATTATGAAATATAAACAGGTAATAGTTAGGTGCTAACAACATAGGTTTTCTGACCTGAATGCTCAAATTTGTCCCGCAATCTTCCGTTTTGGCTAATTGTATATTCGCCCTCACACTCAGTTCTCACTTCACCGGAGATCTTTTTGGAGTTTCTTAGCACCTTTTTTCTGTAATAACAAACGATTGTAAGGAAGAAATATTCAATTTATATGATTATTTTAATTTTTACCCTTTTGCGGACGGGGATTCGAACAGCGGACCACACAGTTTTAGTTAGAGGAATCAAAAGAGTAGCTGATCAATTGCCCAAGGGAAAATTAAAATTGTTACCATTTTGTGAATAACAAGCGAACAACCACAATCTTAATTCAATATCGTCCCTGTAAATAGCGCTCCAAGCTACTAAACACATATATGTTTATAGGCTATTTCTAAATTAATATATGTTTGCATCAAGCAGTATGTATATTTACAAACATTTTTATGTCCAACAAACATAATAATGTTTCTAACATATTAAGCTATACTATGTGCCCAAACATGTTATGCTAGTTTATGAACCAATTATATGCTTTGCACTCAAAAAATATTTGTAGTTAAAAAATCTTCTGTTTTCCGAAACATATAATGTTTATAGCCAAACATGAAAAACAGTCTTTTTCACTCCGTGTATGCAGATTAGCATGTCCCATTCAATCATTTGTTATGCCAGTATGCAACCTGGATACATGTGCAACCATTGTAGAGTACGGATTTCAGAATTCCAAGCTCTTTTGGCATGATACGGCTGCTCAAGGAGTTAGGTACCTTATATGCATGTTTTGCTTGAGTTTTCGCACTAAGATTGAGTGTTTCGGTTTTAGTGCCTCCGCACCAATTGCTCCGGCCTTTTTACTTGCTACGCGCTACTCAATATATTTGGTGCCTTTTAGCAATGCTTCTCGTATTAATGCGCTTTGGCTTTTAGGTTGCTACCGTATTAGTTTTCCTTAGTTCACTATTCAGACCAATTGAGATACCACACTTGCGTCGAAGCTTTTCTCACCGCGAGTGGAGTGCTGCCCTATACTGATGTTTAGGCGATGACAATGGGACCTCCTTTTTATAGCGAGTCTTAACGGCGGCTTCCACCATTGCGGTGAAACCACATTGAGAAGCCTTTAAGATATCATAATAGTCACCAGCATACTGAGAGAGAGATAATACATCGCGTTATTTATTTGGATGTTTGGTCGAAACTGAGGATTGAAGCCATGAACCTTTTGTATGCAAGGCATGGCTTCTAATTATTTGCATTACGGTGAGCTTCCTTGTTGTTTCGCGCAAATAACTTGCTCAACACCCTAAATGTCTCAGACCAATTAGCCTTGCTCTCGTCACAAGTGATTCAGCATCAGACTTGCTTCAGCCACACGCTTTGCTTTTCCGCGTTTAATGCTTGGCGGACACTTACATTGCTTTCCGGTCCTTCTTTTCTTATGTTCTGCAGTACTTCTTTCGAACCGGAATTATCCAAACCCCGAATAATCGCCATCAAGAATCCGTCGAACAACAAACTGTTGTCAACAGATCTGTGAACGGCTAATCTCGACATCACCGGACAACCGGACTCGATAAACACGCGCCAAACAAACACCTTCATTAATCGCCCGAATAGAACGGCGTCATCAACAAGATCGGCAGGGACACAACAAACAATACACCGCCGGCCTCGCTTCGCGGAATTGCGTCAACGAAACTGTGTAAACAGCAAGCCCGTTATCATCGACACCGAGTCTTTTAATAGCTTGAATTCGAAGAAAAATTTATCAATAAGTCATCACACGACAATTCCCGAATCACCGGAAATCGATATCTGCAATCGTATCGAATTGAACATGCAACAAATTACCCATGCCTGTACTAAAAAAAATTGCGTTAAACGGACAACTGTATAATGCGAATCGTGGAACGACCATCGCGACGACTAATCGACACTTAAACAGTCACTGGACGAAGAATGCAACATTAACAATTTTTTGTAGCACCCTTTCCTCTAGTGAGGGGTCTCAAGCTTCAAGACAGCGGTGCTGCATAGCCCAGAATCCTGAACAGCTGGTGTCCCTTTATATGATTCAACACGATCGTCAACATTTTATATTAATTTAATTTTACCTCAGATAATTAATTCCTATAATTACCGACCTGAAGATCATATATTTATTATGGAACTTATTGGACACTAATTAATGCGCATACTTTGATTAATACATTTCAAATCTATTTACCTTAATTACGTCATTATTTATTATTACATTTCACAAACACCTTGTAAATCAATCTAAACTGTTCCAACCTCACTGACAACTGTATAAAAATCTAGGTTACAATCGACAATATATCTTCAAAATATCTGATATATAATATTATTATTACCTCACTTTACAACTAACGCCCCAATTACATCGATTATGAACTCGTACATATCTAGTTCTAAACTCTAACTGAATCATAAACTCGAATATAATACATGATATCTAATCTATATAATACATATTAACCAGAACAATTTTCTACCATCTCGAGATAGAACCGTATTTATTTATATAAATCTCTGTCAACGTTGTTCAAAATTAAACCAATTTGGAACTCTTTTTGGCAAACGCGATTTCCAATTAATATGTTTATTTTTGATTATCTCAAATTTCACTCCTCTGTTACTCACAGATCTTACGATTTAAAAACTCGACCATTATATAAAAACAATTATTATACTCTTTGTATATTCCATCGATGTTTATCCCAGAAATTAGGTAATATTATATTGTACTCTCGAATCGCATTTTGCTCTTAAATACAATTCGCTCCGGGAAATAGAAGCATATTTTCAACTCTCAACAGTCGGACTATTGAAATTTTTTTCCTCTTTCCAATGGACACAATTCGTTAGAGATCAAATCCAGAGTTTCACGGCATGATATCTATGACGAACTCTTTTTGAATATCTGGTAGTCTCGATATGGGACGTAACCGAGTCTTACCGAAAAATCGATACGGGGAAAACCCATACCCAGGAGAATGCATCAAAAAAGCCAACAAGTGACCATCGTCGTAATACAGGAGTCACGCTCTGACTATACACAAACGGAATATTTTATTTTTCGATGGAGAGTTAGGTATTACGTTCTGGAATGATAGCTCAGCTCGGGATCTGTAAAATGTATATTTGGATAAAGCTTGGTTAATTGAAAAAACTGATTGTGCACATTTTTTCTTGGTTTTCTTGCCTGTGTTCGGAAATGTGGAGGCATAAATTTGTTGAGCAACGCAACAACATAAGAATTCATTGAGGGCATAATAGGAGGTTTGATAAGTACAAGTAAAAAGTGTGGTCAACCAACCAGCACTGATTTTAGTATCTAAGTTTGCTTACATTTCTTTAATTTATAGTGAATTCATATTCATGTTATCCATTTAGTATGATATTCTTCACATTTGGATGATAATCTACTATACCTACTTATCACTTCTTAGCTTCGTCTCTATAACTTACCCTTGCACTGATTTAAATTCTCCATAATGTTATTAAAGTTCACTTCAAATTTGACTTACCTCTAGGGATACCTCCTTTATCTATATATTATTAGATATATATACCGTAAGTCCGAATACGGCGCCTTCTCACATTATTATTATGCAGTGTGAAATAACCATCTTTACTTGAAGAGAAGCTTTTGTGAAATTAATTGCAGCCCATTTATACTTCAAGGATAAATGTCATACCCGTTTTTCATAAGCATTACTAGGAGTAGTGGGTAATTTATATCCTCGCTTGAAATTAATTATACCTTTTTGGTTTGATTTCAGGTGTTTATATGGTGACTATTTACAGACATCGAACCCCACGTTACACCTTCGTGTGTATGCTAATACTGTGTGACTTATATTATATATGATAACAAATTATCCAATAATTTTTTTTTAATTGGTTAAGTTTCGCATTATATGGCCATATAATTATTCACATTTTGATGCACACACTCAATAACGATGATTATAATCGGCTCCAATCTCCCAATGGTGGAACCACAACTCCTCTTCATTGTTATTTTTTCATAGGAAAACACTATAGGGTTCGTGGACTAATTTTACATGTTTTCACGAAATTACAGTAGATTAATAAATTTTTATTGTACCGCCTAAATAAATATAATCTGATGTAATTGCATACAAAGATGTTCTCTATGATGTTCACCAATTTCACATACATATAACATTACTTTATTATGCTCTTATGTAATAATGTTTCCATAGGACCTATTTATTATACTATATAATTATACCTATATATTTATATAATTATATATATTTATATATATATAATATTATATACATAAGTTATTATATATATTATTATATTATATATATACTATATATGTATATATATACTATATATTATTATTATATATATATTATATATATAATAAGTTGTGGATCAATATTCCTTATTCTCTGTATTGATAGACTCAATTTTATCATGAACTCTAATTATATGAATAAATACTCCGAATTATTATATATTGTTCTCTAACATTATCCATTAATTAGTTTCAGTATCTTAGAGTGTTGGTATACTTAATAAACATTAATTATTTCTACCGCATTGGCGATCTACTCAATTCCAAAAAGTACATTTTATCTCTCTTTTTTTTAGTACAACATAGTTGGTTATTTTAGATATATATATTATAGTAGTTTTGATCTATTATTAGTCTCATTTTCCTCCTCGACTATTTAAACCGACCCCCAGATTTGGTTTACAGGCACCTGGTCTTTTAGAAGGCTACAAAAGTATACATGCATTCAGACATGATATTTTTTTACATCATGTGTGTGAGATTTCCCAGTTTTCCAATATTGTTTCTTTATTCCAAGTATGTCTTCAAAGAAAATTTGTAGAACTAAATGACAGTACATTTCACATGACATATAAAGTTAGTTCAATTCTAACTAAACCCAGAAAAGTTTTGTACACTTCTTCAAAAATTTCGTTAAGAATTTGAACTTACCCCGCCGTTTAAACTGGAATTGATGTGGGCGCTAAATCTCTATTAAATCTCGAGAAAATCATTCGTAACTGTAATAAAAGTCCCTAAAAAATAAGAAGATTTCGTCCAAAGTAAAGAATCTATACTAGTATTAGGTAACTCATTTAGTGGTTATACTCTCCAATTAGTTACACAATAATTATTTTTCATAATGAAGTGTTAAGTACGCTATAAATTTTTTAATTTTGCCCTATTCAACAATTACTTTAAGTGTTTACTTTTCATAACATTCTCGTGTCGCGTCATAGCCAATGTATTTGTGATTTTTTTCTCAATTTTAGCCCCCATATTTTTCACCTTTCCGGCTTCTTTCTTATATAGTATAACTTACATGTAGAACATATTATTGTTTATGGAAATTAAAATATTATGTAAACTCTGTTTGTAAAAAATTTCACATTTCATTTGTGCTTAAGATGGCAAAATTAAACAATTTACGAACTATGAGTGTAAAGCTTTAGTACACCATAGGCCCATAAAGATTAATATACAATAGTGTAGATTGAGAACACTGGGTGATCAAGATACGCCGTGAATTATATGGTACTTTTAATTTTCGCTGCCTGCAATGTATATATAATATAATATTACCCGCCGATCAGCATTATACACATTATCGCGTGAGTTTGCTTCTCACAAAAATATAGTCGATTCCCGCACTCAGGAAGAAAATTTCAAATTTTTTTTTGCTAACTCAGTGTGTGTATGCTCCTGAGATGTGAAACATAAATGTGGGGAGTATAGAACTCAAGTCACAGAGAGAATTAGCTAGACTATTAGCCGTAATCAGAAAAAGAGTTATTATTTGAACCCGACCAATTCCTATAAGTGCAATATAAATAGATGCCTGAAGCGAAATATTATTTATTGTGTGGTGTATAGGTGTGTCGTATATCTATTTTACAAGGAATGCGTTGTTAAGAATATATTGTGTTATTTGGTCATTTGACGGGTTGATAATTTATTACGGGTAATGTCACGGCTGATATGCTGTAGGCTGTGTTTACTATTTTCTGCCTATTTTTGGCCTATTAAAAAATCCACTTTTATTACATCCCTTTTATTTCATTTAAAAGGAGCCTCTTCCTTTCTAATTCAAAAACGAACACCGGATTGGATGGCTTAGGTTATTGATGGGCAACAGATAAAAATCTAAAATAAATAAAAAAAAGTGGGACAGAAAACTTGATGGGCGTTTGTATTTTAAGATAATACTAAAAGGCAAGGGCTACTTACTTGGCGAAAAATATAGAGGCCTGATGACCCACACAAATTATAGAGCACATTTTGGAAAAAACTAAACCTACGATATATATATAAAAGACTCTGAGCAGTATCATTGCGGAACGAATGGCGAATGTGTGATGGCGACATGCTAGAACGGCTCTTGAAGACTTGGATAGTTGGATGGATCTGGTAAGTACCGGCTGCGGAAGACTGTGGTATGGATTGGCGAGCCTAGAGACAATAAGTAAAAAAGTCCAATAACATCCGGGGACGTGGCCGTAGACGGAACCAGGTGGGCGGAAAAGATTCTGAGATGGTGTGTCCTTGTACTAAATCTGTGTATTTTGCTTTAAGTCTAGTGTTTAGGAGAACGGTGCACTCTAAGCTTGGACCTAGATTTAGGAGGGGAACAATTGTTCATTGTCTGTTGTTTATTATTCAAAAGTTTTTATTTTGTGAAAACTGATAACCAAGAGGATCGTGAAATTTCCGAAACTGAGCCCAAACGGGTAAATTGTAATTAGGCTCGCGGTTAAAATAACCATTTTCGACTTGAGGCTCGGAAGTGCCTGACCTGGGGAATACAAAAAGCCAAAGGCGATTAATTACAAGAGACAAATCGCTGGCTGCAGGATATTTAAATTAAGACTAGGGATATGGAATGGACTAATCCTTAGCATGTCGCTCAACTGGCAAGCAATCTCCCATGAAGAATAAAGAAAAAGGCTGGCAGCCGGTCTGGTGAGGATGTTATTCATGAATAACGAACGACGCAAGTTCAATTGGTCTGCGAGCGGTGTTAGTGGCTTTTAGCACTTAGTGCCTATGGTAATCTTTTCCGTCCCGCCTCACCATTTGGTTTTCACTCGTAATCAAAATTGCCTGAATAGTAACGTGA
The DNA here is from genome assembly GCA_003123925.1 of Haematobia irritans. Taxonomy (NCBI): domain Eukaryota; kingdom Metazoa; phylum Arthropoda; class Insecta; order Diptera; family Muscidae; genus Haematobia; species Haematobia irritans. Next base: position 2,058 of record PGFW01076435.1, on the reverse strand, counting down.
ACACGTGTAACCCAAAACCTTTGACTCGAATAGAGGGTCAAACGCTGGGTAAGCAAAGTGATCGTGCAGGATCCGAAATGACTGCACTCTGAAACTGTAAAATTTTTTGTAGAAGTACACAACCAAATGGAGAAAGAAAATTTTTGCCGAAATGACCCTGCAATGTCGTGAGATCCTACGGGCAATTCTCGAGGGCAGGGCTAATAGTCTGACAAGAGGTCCCTAATAATTAGGTCAGGTCGGTGAGTGCCCGCATATGTGTTGGACGTAGAGAAACACGTGCTACAATATAAACAGATACTAAAAACCCAAAAGCCTTTTGAATGGCAATAGGGTCCGCGAATAGTATCCAGGGTGGCACAAAGATATGATGACGATTTCAAAGCAGAATTACAAATTAAATATGTCTTTTTTCTGTTTGTGGCCATATTAAGTATTAGGCTTGAAGGTTTTTAACATTTCAAAATGTTTTTTTTTTTTTTTTTGTTTTTATTCCAGAGACTTCTGTTGGCCAAGAAGCTTCGCTTTTTATTCTCATTTCATGATTTGAGAGACCGTAATAGATTTGTTCTGGCCACTGTCCGTGGCAATTTTAACATTACAACAAACAATTTCGTAAGCTTCATAAGCTCACAGTTACACAAGTTACTAAATAAATAATAAAATCAGATTTATAAGGGGCAAATTAATTTTCTCTTTTGGGGTATGTTTTTTTTGTTGCTTTTTAATTATGAAATTGTTTTAAAACTACAAATTTGTTGCGTGAGCAGTCATTTCTTTGTTGATAGGCATTTGTTAGGGAACCACGGGGTTGTGACTTCGCCTAGTTTGTCGAGTTCGTCTATACGCTTATCAGCTTGATTAAATACTTGTTTATGCACCATGAAGTATGTCATACAATGGACCATTTAGTATACAAAATACAGAATAGCCTAGTAAATCTTTGCTCACACAGACCTCCTGAACTGGCCCAATATGTTTTTTCTCAAACTCTTTTTGTCATTTGGCTTATGTTGCTGGCCAAGATGTTCTCCTTTACCCAATGATTTCTGTGCCTTCGTCACGTTGTTAATCTTTTCAACCTGGGTCCCGTGATTTTTAGCCTTATTGTGAGTCGATTGACTGTGCCTCGCTTTTTATAAGTGGCACAGAATGGCTCGTGACAGTTTCGACTGTCGACATTCTTTAAAAAAATCTAAAAAAAATACATATACTTTTTGTAATTTTTGACGCGGTTATAAATTTGGCACCCACAACACCAAAAAGAGTTGGAGTCTCAGTTTTCTCAATGGGCTGGGGCATAGATATTAGAAAACTACGCGGTTTCTACAATGCCCTAAGAACCAATCGGGTCTGAGCTCGGTTTATATTGGGCGGGGAAACGCATACCAAAACATTGAACTGTATCCTACACCCATTTTTTGGCCACACCTTTCTATGGCTCCAAAAATACCTCCAGATTTTCCGAATTTCAGGCCAACTTGGAATAAAGAACTGTCTGCGGATTCTAGAAGCACAAGAAGTAAAATCGGGAAATCGTGTCTTATATGGGGGCTATTACCCAAAACCAGTGTGGACCGATAACTCACCATTATTCGCACGCCTGTTTATGGGTCCTAAATACCCTTCGTAGATTTCAATTTCAGGCAAATTGGATAAAAACTTACGTTGTTCTTAATTAAGCCAAGACCCAAAATCGGTACTAAGTCTCCAAGAGGTCGGTTTATAATGTTGGGTTTTTTGTGGAGTATATCAAAACCACTGGTGGCACCGATTGTATTAAGCGCCATCTTTCGGCAAACTTGAAGGCGCCCATGCGCCCAATCCGCACGGACCCACATAAACGCACGGCGGATAGTCTTGTATTTTCTGTTATTTATTTGTTCAAATGCAATTTATTTTCTAGCACGATTGTATACTCCCAAAGTAAATAAGGCTAGAATTCATTAATGAAGTGGAAATATTCTCTTATTTGCACTGATTTAACTAGTGAATAAGCATATCGTGGCGTATTTCTAGATTTACAACAGACAGACAGCCAGACAGTACTGACATGGC
>PGFW01076430.1:7500-16130 GCA_003123925.1 Haematobia irritans | reverse complement strand
TTTTAAAGCTAAGATATATCCCTAAAATAGTTTATTTAAAAGAAGCAGGATCTTTGAATTCATAGTAAAATTTTTTTTTAATGGTATGTGCAAGCAGTGTGTATACCGCATCCACGGTTGCGTAGAATTCTATCCAAAAATGGTTAGATTTTTAACTGATTTGGTTAGAATAGCAGTAATTCTGCATGTTTGCAAATGAATTTATCTCCAACTAACGAGGTACTTTCACAAAGTTATTCTACTAGAAATAAAATTTTTACAAAAATTTCTATTAGAAATAAAATTTTGAAAAATTTTCTTAGAGAAATAAAAATTTGGCAAAAATTTCTGTTAGAAATAAAATTCTTGACGAGTAATTTGTCTATAGACATTTAAAATTTGACAAATTTTCTTAGAAATAAAATGTTGATAAATTTCTCTATAGAAATAAAATTTTGACAATTTCTATAGGAATATAAAATGTTGATAAAATTTTCTATAAAGAAAATTTTTGACAAAATTTTTCTATAGAGAATCAAATTTTACATAAATTTCTATAGACATAAATTTTGACAAAAAATTTTCTATAGAAATTTTATTCTATAGAAAAAAATTTCCAGAAAAGTTATTTATATAGAAAATTTTGGTTCAAAATTTTTTTGGCAAACCACCTAATTGCAGCCTGATGTGTCAAGCTCACTTAGGACATTCAGTCCGATTGTGATACCACATTGGTGAACTTCTCTCTTAGCGCGTCATATACGAGGTTAGTTAGCGTTAGGGCCGATATGCGACCAATTTTGGTATGGTGTTAGCGCGTCATATACTTAGGTTAGGTGGCAGCCTGAATGTATCAGGCCCTCACTTAGGACTGATTCAGTCCATTTGTTGATTACCACAATTGGTGAGCTTCTCTGCTTATTCACTGAGTGGCTTTGACCGAATCCATGTTAAGCAACAATGACAAAGACCTCCTTTTTATAGCCGCAGTCTGAACGGCGCGTTAACACATTGAATGCTGAAACCACTAGAGTAGCTTTTGAAATCCTGCAGAAATGTTCACCGCATTAACTGCAGCGTGGCCGATAATTCCAGCGCGCTGCAAAAATTTGTGAGTGTTCGGCTCGAAAAACGAGGAATCGAACTCACGACCTTGTGTATTGCAAGAGGGGGCCATGCTAAACATTGCCACCACGCGTGGCTCCATTGGAAGCCCCATTTTGATTTTAGAAAGAAAGTCTAACGTTCTGCCATCATCCAGAAATAGATATTTATATTTGTCGACCACATATGGGCCGATATTCTCATTAGACTCCTTACATATCTAAACCGCCAATTTTTAGTAACAGGGTGGCTGAATAAGTCCCCGCGTCTGACACATAGATGGAACATAAGTCGCTAGTATTAAATGCATATATTTTATATAGTACCAAGCCTTCAAATGATCTGGTGTCAAAATTGACGACGTTCTTGCAAGTCAATAGTTTGTTGAAAGATACAGCGTCTTTTGTGTGAAGCAACTCAATTGTTATTGTGAGAAAATGGAAAAAAAGGGAATTTTGTTGTTGTTAAAGTACTGTTTCTGAAGCGGAAAAAAATACGGTGGCAAGCAAAAAACTTGGCTTGATGAATGAGTTTCCGGACTCTGCCCCAGGGAAATCAACAAATAATTGATTGGTCATGCAAAATTCAAGCGCTGCGTGAAATTGAGCACGGACGGACGAAGTGAACGCCAGTGGACGCCCGCAAAGAGGTGGTTACTGGACAAAACAAACATCAAAAAATCCCACAAAAGGATTTTGAATGAAAACGTAAAATGAAGCTATCGAGATAGCAAAGCGCCTTAAGACATATCAAAGGAACGTGTTCGTCATATCATTTCATCAATATTTGGCATATGCGGAAGCTCTGTGCAAAAATGGGGGCCGCGACGGAGCTCACATTTGACCAAAAACAACAACGTGTTGACTGATTCTGAGCGGTGTTTGCAGCTGTTAACTCGTAATACACCCGAATTTTCCGTCGATATGTGACAATAGATGAAACATGCGCCCATCACTTTACACTTGCCTGAGTCCAATCGACAGACGTCGTGAATGCGACAAAGCGATGCGGTGAACCGTCTCCGAAGCGTGGGAAAGACGGAGAAGTCCGCTGGCCAAAAGTAATGCTAGTGTTTTTTGGGAATGCGCATTGAATAATTTTTTATCGATTATCTTGAGAGGGAAAAAGCAATCAACACAATGACTAATATATGGGCGTTATTGGAGTGCTTTGAACGGCTCGAAAAAATCGCGGGCAAAACGCGCCCATATGAGGCAAAAAAAAGTGTTGTTCCACCAAGGGCACAAACGACACCGTGCCACAGAGTCATTGAGATACGATGGCAAAATTCAATGAATTGCGGCTTTCGAATTGGGCCTTCATCACCCACCGTATTCTTCCAGATCTGGCCCCCAGCGACTTTTCTTGTTCTCAGACTTCAAAAGCGATGCTCGCCAGGCAAAAAAAATTGGCTGCAATGAAGAGGTGATCTCCCGAAATCTGAGACCTATTTTTGAGGCAAAGACGAAGGGAGTACTACCAATAATCGTATCAAAAAAATTGGAAGGTCGTATATAATCTTTGTATCCTCTTGAGGGAACTATGTTGAATAATAAAAACGGAATTTTGACAAAAAAATGTGCATTATCTTTGTTTAGACCGGGGGACTTATCAGCCAACCTGTTATATGGATCAACACTTAGGCATACTAACACGCCTGTTTCTGTATCGTCAAACGAGCCTCAATCGATCGACTGTCGGGAAATCGACCCACAAACAGGCTCGAATTTATAACTAGAAAACAGCTGTTTCTAAGCATTCCAGTCGATCGATAGAGCTAGATCGACATACAAACAGGCTGTAAGTAAAGTAGTTGTGGCCAAAAAAAAGTTGTTTTAAGCGATGACACCTTGTTATGTAGATAATGATGCAAGATCAATTATTGGACGATATGATTAATGTAAAAAGCTGATCAAGATACACGTTTCTTACACTTACTACGTTAATTTGAAATGTAATTAAGAAACAAAACTTTTCTCCCGAAAGAAATGAGAATTTTATTTCCTAAACAAATTTAATAAAAACAATAAACAGAATTTATTGTTATCATATTAAATTGCAAATTAATTTTCTAGCAGAAGAAATTGCCTGCGTCCCTATATTTTTAGCTAAACGTCTGTGGTAAACGCAAATATAAAACTCATGCACGAAGTACATATGTGATTCATAGCAATTGCCAAATGAAAGCAATTTTATTTACAATGGTAATACAATAAAATATTTCGCTCAACAACAAATATTCACCCCTTATTCCTGAAGTTCGCCTCGCTCTCGCCGTCCGCTTTTTTGTCGTCTGTTGCCTTTTAAGTCCTCTCGTCATTCATTTGCGTATTCCTGCGAAGTGGCGACGGCGACGACGAGCGATTACTTTTTGCTACCAATTACCAATACTACGTAACTAAAGCCGATATCACTAGAAAACAATCAGCTGATGGCCAAAAAAAATTTAATTTTTTTCGGTTTAAAATATTTTACTTTCTGGCGCAATTTCTAGTTGGAAATCAAGAAAAAATATTTAATGGAGCTTCCAAAACTACAAAAAATGGCGACGACGCTGAGATCAATGCCACAAGGCATCATCGTGAAAAAGGAAAACAATCAGCCTGATGTGCAAAACTGAATTTTAATTATTTGCGTTTGCAATTGCTTGCTTTGTTTGCTAATCCAATGCTTTGCAAAATTTGGAAAATCAAAATAAATGCATAAATTTGGCCTCGGAAATGATTTAGATTATTACATTTAGGACAATAAACAACATCCGGCCAATCATATCACGGATGAAAAGACTGTTTTCATTATGTTTGGCCTATAAAACATTATATGTTTGGAACACAAATTTTAAACACAATATTGTTGAGTGCAAAGCATATAATGTTCATAAACTAGCACTAACATGTTTGGGACCATATATGTTAACCTATGTTAGAACATATTATGTTTGGGACATAAAATGTTTCTGTAAATATAATTTATGCTTTGGATAGCAAACATATATTAAATTTAGCAAATAGCTATAAAACAATATTATGTGTTTAGTAGCTTCGAGCGCTATTTAACAGGGAGCGATATTGAATTAAGTTGGTGTTTTTGTTGCTTGTTATTTACAAAATTAACATTTTATTTTTTCCTTGGGCAAAATTGATCAGCCTAGCTTCTTGATCCTTACAAACTGTGATGGTCCGCTCGATTCGAATCCCCGTCCGGCAAAAGGAAAATTAAAATAAAACAAAAAATCATAAAATTGATATAATTTCTTCTACAAGTTGTATTACAGAAAAAGGTGCTAAGAACTAAAAAATCCGTGGAAGTGAGAAAGATGTCGACGGGAATATAGCAATTGGGCCAGAAAACAAATTTGAGCATTCAGCGTCGAAAAACCTAGTGTTGTTAGCACCTATAATTAGCCTGTTTATTTCATAATTTCATTATGATTGTAAATATATAAAATTAATTAAATAAAATTTTGAGGCACAATATTGTTTGGGAGAAATTTTTTCTTGAAGCATATAATATTTTTGCGGTTGCAAAATTGCTTCCAAACATATATATATGTTCACATAATAACATATTTGTTTTTTGGAAGACACCATTATTGAATTTTGATGCCCAAAAATACAAAATGCTTTGAGAACTTAGATCTACCCAAAACAAGGCCCCGTATTCAAGGGGGGGATGAGGGCGGCGCTATTCAACCCCGCCCCCCGAAACGAAGAATATTTTTATATAAAGAAAATATATATTTGTAGCGGCATAGCGTTTTTATTTTTGAAAAAACGCGTTACCTATAAAAACTTGCCACAAATCGCATAGAATACTAGTTGAAAAGCCGTCAAAACGACAGTTCGAAAAGAAACAAATTGTTTTTTGTTCTCGCACCACAAATTTCATTTTTGGAAGAAATGTATTTCTGCTTTTTATGTGTGTTTGTTGTTCTTTTTGTGACACATGACTCGCTTTGTTTGCGCCATAGCAACAACAACGAACAGGCCAAACACACATGTGTAAAATGAAAATGGCGCAAAAAACCTGCCGAAAAAGAACCTGCCTAATTCAGCGATGGAAGCACTTGGAGAGTCCAATAAAGAGATATTCCAAACCGCTGCATTATTCTTTTAAAAACTGTTTGGTCACTTTTTCAGTTACTCAGGGATGGAAAATACAATTTTTAAGAAAGCTACGAAAAAGATATTTTTTGAAGCGGGAAAGGTACTTTTACTAAATTTCGAACAAAAATTTCACTGGAAGATTATTGTCAAGAGACTGAAATTTTTAAAGAAAAATAAAATTTTGACAAAATTTCTATATAAATAAAATTTGCCCAAAAAATTTTCTAAGAAATAAAAATTTGCAAAAATTTTCTATAAGAAATAAAATTGCAAAAAATTCTTTAGAAAAAAAAAATTGTGGCAAAATTTTTCTATAGAAATAAAATTTGCCAAAAATTCCTTTATAGAAATAAAATTTTTTACAAACTTTTCAATTTGCTAATAAAATTTCACAAAATTCTAAAAAAATAAAAATCTTTTTCAAAATAAACCCAAGCCATGTGAATTCAAAATCGATGATTGACAGTGGCCCATAGGAACAAAGCAGATATGTTGTTTCGAATTTTATTCGCATAAGCCGGCTATCAATGTAAAACCTTTTTTTCGGAGGCGTTCAAGTCGTGGTTTTTGTTGTGTTTAATATAAAACTGCCTGAATTTATTCTGATTAAATTGGTTGATTTAGTTTTGGCTGCAGGTAGAAGGATTCTGATGAGGAATGTGGTAATTCCGAAAAAACGTTCGTCCCATCCAACCAGTCTTGCAGTCTAATAGGGCTTTGCCCAAATAAATTTGACTAAAACATCTCTTTCCTTCTGTTGGTTAAGCCTACACTGTGTTACGTTTAGTACAATGGCATTGGTTTGTTAAGCGCCCAATAAAAAACAACAACAGTTTGTGGCAAAAAAATTTCTAATTTAGGAGATAAAAAATTTTGACAACATATTTCTACCGAAAATAAAAAATCGAAATATAGAACGCCAATTCTTTTTTCGACTAAACATTCGGAAGCCTTCAATAAAATCCTTGTTTATTGGTTTTGACCTATGTTCTTTTAGCAAATCGAGATTTTCTTCCCACATGAACATGTATTGTTTTGCCATATTTGTCAAAAGGACTATTAGAAATAAAGATTGGAATAAAGACATTTCTCAAAATATTAAAATTACTTTGTTCAAAGCTATTGTACCATTAAATCTGTCTATCGATCTCAAAAATGTCTACACAAAAGTACTAAATCATTCGCGGGGGTACTACGGTACTGACCGGGGTGAAAAAGTATTGAAAAAAAAGTACTTCGTACTGCATTTCCATCCTGCAGTTACTACGTTGCTCATTCCGAACGTTCATTTTCAACAATGAAGAGATTAAAGACGTACTTATAAATTCGACTAGCGAAGAGCTAGAACTCTATGGATTGGCATTAATGTCGGTTCATCGCCGAATAAATGCTGCCCGACTGAAGAAGTCATTGATTTATTTTGGTGTCCAAAAGGCCCGTCGGCTCAATTTAATATTATGAAAAAATGCTTAATATTATAAAAAATGTGTATATAATATATGAATATTTTTTTTTTTTAAGTTGAAACCCCCCGAAATTAAAATCCTGGCTACGGCCTTGCCCAAACATATATTGTTAGACCAATATCCTTTCAAAACATATTATATATTGGAAGAGATCAAACCATCAAGTAAAATGTTTGGGCAATACCAAAAATTGTATATGCTTGAACGCAAAATATAGTTGGGAGTATGATGTACAGAAGCGCATTTTTGTAAGGTGTGACTACTGACGAAAGCGACAAAAAGCGCGACGGCGAGCGCGTAACGGGCCGATTATTTGTCGATTCTTAGTGTCGATTCTTAACTGACGATTTTACATCTGTAACTTTCGTTTAGAGTGTCCAAAACCTGTTAATTAGGTTGAACCGCCGATCCGTTACAAAAAACGACAACTCACGGTTACCGTGAAAAAATTGGTCGATTTCGAAAGAAATTTTGTTAAAATATTTATTTCTATTGGAAAATTTTAGTTAAAATTTTATTTCGTAAATTTTGGTAGAGTTTCTACAACTTTGCAACCGTCGTTCGTACCACCCAATTTTACTACTTTAACATTTAAAGGAAATTTTTCGTTCCTAAACATGTATAGAAACATTTTCTCAAAAATTTTATTTCTAATAAGAAAAGATTAAGTACTTTTCTTTGCAAAAAATATTACCAAAACGTCAAAACTCGAAGAAAGTCGGTTTTGACTTCGAAACTTTGATTTGATTACAAGCTGCCGACATCCACCTTCCAGTAACCGCAGGATATACCCCCATGCTCCGAAATTCGCAATTCCACAAATCGCCAAGAATTTATTTTTCTGTTTACACGAAAAAATAGTGATACTCTCGGACTCCAAACTAATTTTATTTTGAACTTCTCATTAAAGAGAACTATATTATCAAGATTTAAGCTTAAAAGTTTCAGGTGTTAAGAAATGTGGACAAACGAAAATTTTGCGATTCGAAATTTCGGAACATGGGGATACAGTGCTAGAATTTCATAAAAAATATAACTTTATAATTTGTCCCCGACGTATTAATGTTGACTAATATAAAATGCGTTCCAAAAGATATAATGATATACACTGAAAAAATATTGTCGTGAGGTCAAAAGTTTCATGTCTTACAAAATACGAATGCCAAAAATTTTGCTTTAGCACGAAGACGCAATTCTCTACCATAAGTTTTTTCCTTGGTCCAAAAGTCGATAAAACTTTCAATGAAGTCGTATTATCCTTATTAATTAAGGATTTCACTTAAAAATGGGTATCATAACATTGAAAGCAAAAAAATTTTTTTGGGCTTCAAGGGTCATAGCTTGACTTTTAAGAACTCAGAAAATATTCTACATTATTAATTGAAATTGTCTTTAAAATTTGTTGTATTTTGCACAAAAAATCCAAAATCGTTCAAATATAGGACCAGTGTTTTCAAAACTTTATTTTAAAGACGTTTTTATACTTGAAACATTAGCATTTAATTTCTACTGGAAGTCGAAGTCCTGCTTTTTGCGAAAATAAAGTTGTAGTTAACTCGTTTTAAAGGACTTTGATAGCATTATGAAGAAAAAAAGCTGCAAAAGCGAAAAATTTAAATTTGCTTCCTAAAGCAATGACACAAAATCCCAAATTTTTTAAAAGAGAATGGTGTCTTAAAATATCCTTACTTTGTATTCTCTGTTCTTTGGCATTCGCGAATCAATGCCAAAATTTTTAAAGTAAGACAAAATCTTTGAAAACCGGACAATGCTTTTTTTTCCAGTGTACAATTCAATTTTTAATTTGAAATTCTTATTTCTGGTTTGTTCTTTTGTTCTTTTTGTATTTGCTGTCGGCCAATGCCAGAGAAAATTGCCATCAAATTTCAAATCGAATGCCGTCGTCATCCAAACTTCTAATTGGCCAAAACGACAATGTATCGATACGAGAATGACATCGATACGAATGCCGCTA
>PGFW01076430.1:0-2500 GCA_003123925.1 Haematobia irritans | reverse complement strand
GACAAATCTGGGGGAGGAACCCCCATATAAACTGGGCGGAGCTGAACTCCCATATAAACTGGAGAGGTCTCCGGACAGGCACAAATCTGGGTATCGGATTATATGGGGGCTATATACAATTATGGACTAATATAGATCCATTTTTGTGTGGTTGTTAGAGGAAGTCTACCAACAGCGCGTACCAAATTTCAACGGGATCCACTGAAATTCACTCCCCAAAGAGGCTATGAAAATCAAATCAGGCGATCGGTTTATATACAATGCGCTTTTAAAATTTAGTTTTTATAGCTAGAGACTTCTGTATCACATGTCTTGGAAATCATATTAAAAACAGCTTAACAGCTCAGGAAAATGCTTTACCTCTTACCATCCACACACAATTCCAGCCCTTACATTTAATTTCTCAAAGACATTGGCACATGAATGAAGTCCTAAGAAATTTCCATCTTTGCTTAAAGGCAACCCCAGCAAGCATGTTCTCTTACCGCAGGCACATCGCCTACAACCACCAATTTTTTACGATTGACGTCATTGATACACTAGACAGCCAAAAAACTAAGAGAAACCAGAAGAATTAAAAATGATAAGTTTTATACTTATATGTCTAGATTTAAGAGCTAGATTATATCCCAAATAGTTTTATTTCTAAGGAAGCAGGGATCTTGAATTCAAGTTAATTTTTTTTAATGTATGTGCGACAGCAGTTTGTATTACCGATCCACGTTTGTTAGAATTCTTACAAATATGTAGATTTTTTAACTTGTTTTGCGTAGGAATAAGCTCAGAATTCTTGGTATGTTTTGCAAATGAATATTTCAACTACGGAGCGTACTTCACAAATTTTTATAGAAATAAAAATTTACAAAAATTTCGTATAGATGAATCAAAATTTGAAAAATTTCTAAGGAAATAAAAAATTGGCCTCAAATTTCTGTAGAAATAAAATTTTGACAGTAATTTTCTATAGACATTTAAAATTTGACAAAATTTTCTAATAGTAAAGTAAGGAACTGTGATAAATTTCTTATTAGAGAAACTAAAATTTTTGATCAAATTCTCTATTAGAAATAAAATGTTGATAAAATTTGTTCGTCTATAGAAGAAAATTTTGAAGGTGCACAAATTTTTTAATAGGAAATCACAATTTTGACATAAATTTTCTTTATAGACATATTAATTTGACAAATTTCTATAAGAAAATTTTTATTTCTATAGAACAATTTTCAGAAAAGTTTATTTATATATGAAAATGTGTCGTACAAAATTTTTTTTGCAACCCTACCTAAGGCAGCCTGATGTGTCATATGCTCCAGACTTTAGACTATTCAAGTCCATTGTGCGATCCACCATTTTGGTAACTTTCTCTCTTAGCGGTCATATACGAGGTTAGGTTTAGGTTATGGCGATATTGGACCAATTTGTATGGTTGGTTAGCGGTCAATTAGACGTACGTTAGGTGCAGCCTGATGTATCAGCTCACTTTAGGACTATTCCAGCCATTGTCGATACCACATTTTGGTGAACTTCTCTCTATCACTTGGTAGTGCTTGCCCAATCCATGTTAAGCACAATGACAAAGTACCTCCTTTATAGTCCCGAGTCTGAACGGCGCTGATCCCATCTCTCGCCTGTGAAACCACTTAGAGTAGATTTTGATAATCTCAAGAAATGTCACCAAACTTACTGAGCGTGGAAAATTCCACCGCTGAAAAAATTTGTTGTGTTCGTCGGAAACAGGAATCGAACTCACGACCATTGTGTATGCAATGGGCTATGCTAACCATTGCACACGGTGGTCGCCTCACCATGAAGCCCACCATTATTTATTTAGATAAGAATCTTAACTGGTCCTCTCATATCCAGACAATAGATATTATATGTTGGCCTCGACCACATAGCCCGATCATTTCTGATTAGACTCCTTAAATATCTAGAAAACCGCAATTTTAGTCAACAGGTTGTCCTGATAAGTCGCCCGCGCTGACACCATAGATGGGCGTGTCCGCTTAGGTATTATAATGCCATATATATTTTTTATTATAGTACCAACCTTCAAATGATTGGTTCAAAATTTTGACGTCTGTGCATAGTCAAGTTAGTTTGTGAGATAGATCGTCTTTGTGACAGCCAACTATTGTTATTGTGAGAAAATGGATAAAAAGGAATTTTGTGTTTTGATAAGTACTGTTTTCTGAAGCAGGAAAAAATACGGTGGAAGCAAAAATTGGTGATAATTGATTTCCGGACTTTCTTGCCCCAGGGAAATTTTCAACAATAGATGATTGGTATTCGCAAAATCAAGCGTTTTTGGTGAGACATTTTGAGCACGGACGACGGGAACGCAGTGGTGGGGGACAAGCCTCGGAACAAGGGATTGGTTTCACTGGAACAAAAGCCATCAACAAAATTCACAAAATGATGGAATTTAAACTCTAAGTGGTAGGCCTGTTATATGATGCAAATGAACATGTGTGATACATAGAATATTTAAAATAATGAA
>PGFW01076390.1:0-15832 GCA_003123925.1 Haematobia irritans | reverse complement strand
GTGGGGGGCTCTAAAGGTGCGTGCCAGCGATGGAAAATACAATTTTTAAGAAAGTACAAAAAAGGTATTTTTTAAGCGAAAAAGTACTTTTCACTATATTTCAAAAAACAAAATTCCATTGGAAGATTGTTGTCAAGAGTTCCTTTAGACTGAATTTTAAAGAAAATAAAATTTTGTTTGTCAACTCTTCAATTTAAATTTTTTCAGTTTACTGTAGAAATAAAATTTTGACAAAATTTTCTATAGAAATAAAATTTTGACAAAATTTTCTATAGAAATAAAATTTTGACAAATTTTCTATAGAAAATATTTTGACAAAATTTTCTATAGAAATAAAATTTTGACAAAATTTTCTATAGAAATAAAATTTTGACAAAATTTTCTATAGAAATAAAAATTTTACAAAATTTTCTATAGAAATAAAATTTTGACAAAATTTCATCAGAAATAAAATTTGACAAAATTTCATCAGAAATAAAATTTTGACAAAAATTCATCAGAAAATGAAATTTTGACAAAATTTTCTATAGAAATACAATTTTGACAAAATTTTCTATAAAAATAAAATTTTGTCCAAATTTTCTATAGAAATATCATTTTGACAAAATTTTCTATGGAAAAAATTTTGACAAAATTTTCTATAGAAATCAAATTTTTGACAAAATTTTCTATAGAAATAAAATTTTGAAAAAATTTTCTATAGAAATAAAATTGTTTACAAAATTTTCTATAGAAATAAATTTTTGACAAAATTTTCTATAGAAATAAAATGTTGACAACAATTTCTATAGAAATAAATTTTTGACAAAATTTACTACAGAAATGAATTTTTGACAAAATTTTCTATAAAATTTTGATAAAATTTTCTATAGAAATAAAATTTTAATAAAATTTTCTAAAGAAATAAAAATGTTGACAAAATTTTCTATAGAAATAAAATTTTGACAAAATTTTCTATAGAAATAAAATGTTGACAAAATTTTCTATAGAAATAAAATTTTGACAAAATTTTCTATAGAAATCAAATTTTGAAAAAAATTTCTATAGAAATCAAATTTTGAAAAATTTCTATGGAAATCAAATTTTTGAAAAATTTTCTATAGAAATCAAATTTTGAAAAAATTTTCTATAGAAATAAAATTTTGACAAAATTTTCTATAGAAGTAAAATTTTGACAAAATTTTCTATAGAAATAAAATTTTGACAAAATTTTCTTTAGAAATAAAATTTTGACAAAATTTTCTATAGAAATAAAATTTTGACGAAATTTTCTATAGAAATAAAAATTTGACAAAATTGTTTATAGAAATAAAATTTTGACAAAATTTTCTATAGAAATAAAATTTTGACAAAATTTTCTATAGAAATAAAATTTTGACAAAATTTCTATAGAAATAAAATTTTGACAAAATTTTCTATAGAAATAAAATTTTGACAAAATGTTCTATAGAAAAAAAAATGTTGAAAAAATTTTCTATAGAAATAAAATTTTGACAAAATTTTCTATACAAAAAAAAAAATTGACATAATTTTCTATAGAAATAAAATTTTGCAATATATTAAGATTTTTTTGTTTGGTAGTTTTTTGGTAATTTTTTCTTCAAATTATGGCAGGTTATTTTTGGCTTGATTGGCGCAATTGTGCTACGTAGCCCTCAAGAGGTCAAATCGGTAGTTCAGTCTCTATAAAAACATGGACAGATTTGGCACAACTCTTTACAAAATATAAAAATAGCTCTAAATTTCAAATTCCTAGTAAATTATATGAAAATTGCTGCTTCCACATCCCCAAGGAATCAAATCAGGAGATCGGTTTATATCGAGGCTATATCAAAATATGGATTGATAAATACAAAATTTAGCACAGCTTCTTATGGACCTAAAATAACTCTACATTTTCAATTTCATGAAAATCGCATAAAAGTAGCAACGGCTATTTAAAAAAATAGCCTATTGTTCATCTTTGAACTCTACTTGCTACCAAACAAAAGTCTAGTTTGTGCAAAATTTCATCACGAAAGCTCTATTTTTGAAGGATATAACGTGATTGTAAAAAAATGAAACACACAAAGATTAACCGCTGTTCAATATTTCAAGCAAAGTCGACTATTCCAAATATTTAGAAACTCTCTTCTTTGATAGGTCCGTTTAATATATGATCGATTCAAGCATATTCAGTGTTTCATAAAAAAAATATGACCAAAGTTGGCAAAAATAACTCAATAGACTAAATTTTGTTTGTTTTTATTAATGTCTACAAAAACTATAATAAAATGACGACTTACATCCTAGTAGCATAGCCTTTACATCCACGATAAAACATTCATTTCCATTCGCTATCCGAATCGTATTCAGGCCAATCTAATTTTTTATCCAGAGGTAATTTTTTCTTTTCTAAATACATGTTGAATTGTTCAGGAATACTCATAAATTGTTTGATTTTCATACGAAATTGTTTCCATGTCCATTGGTCGTGATTTCGTCTATCAGTAACCATTGCTTTATAATTAAATTGATATTTATCCAAGAAGTAGGTAAGATGACTAACAACACAGCAAAACTATGCAACGGCAAATTATCAGAAATAAATTCAGGCAGTTTGCATTAAACGCAAACAATGAAACAACTTAAAACCTTCCGAAAAAAGGTTTTGCATGATAGCCGGTTATTTATCTGCCGAAATATAATTCGTAGGCAAACATATCTTTTTTTTCCTTTTAACAACATTATTTCCTGCAGTTGGTTAAGCTACAGCTTGTAGTTTAGTCGAATGCATGGTTTTTAAGCTGAAATCAAAAACAACAAAATTTTTATTTCTGTAGAAAAATTTTGTCAAAATTTTATTTCTAATAGAATTATTGTTGGTCAAAATTGTTTATTCCTATAGAAAATTTTATTTCTATAGAAAATG
Organism: Haematobia irritans; assembly: GCA_003123925.1. NCBI lineage: Eukaryota > Metazoa > Arthropoda > Insecta > Diptera > Muscidae > Haematobia > Haematobia irritans. The sequence continues at coordinate 12,921 of PGFW01076390.1, read as the reverse complement.
TGTTCCAAAGATTTTATTTCTATCAGAAAATTTTGTCAAAATTTTTATTTCTAATAGAAAATTTTGTCAAAATTTTATTTCTATAGAAAAGTTTTGTCAAAATTTCCATTTCTATAAACAATTTTTGGCAAATTTTTATGTTCTATAGAAAATTTTTTGGCAAATTTTTAGCTTTCTATAGAAATCTTTGCCCAAATTTATTTCTATAGAAAAATTTTGCCGCAAATTTTATTTCTATGAGAAATTTTGTCAAAATTTTATTTCTATAGAAAATTTTTTAAAGCAAGAATTTTATTTCTATAGAAAATTTTTGCATAAATTTTATTTTCTATAGAAAATATTGTCCAAAATTTCATTCTAAAAAAAAATTTTGCATATATTTATCTAATAGAATATTTTTGTCAAAATATTATTGCTATAGACAATTTTGTAAAAATTTTATTTCTATAGAAAATTTTATCAAAATTTTATTTCTATAGAAATTTTTTACTAAATGTTTTATTTTCAAGGTAGAAATTGTGTCCAAAATTTTATTTGCTATAGAAAGTTTTGTGATAGATTTTATTTCTAATAAAAAAGTTTTGTCGAAATTTTATGCTATAAAAAACATTTTTGCAAAAATGTTATTTACTATAGCAAAATTTTGTCAAAAATATTAGCTACTATAGACAATGTTTATTTTTCTAGAGAAAAATGTTGTCAAATTTTATTTTTTCTATAGAAAAAATTTTATCAAAATTTTATATTTCTATAGAGAATTTTGTGAAAAAATTTATTTCTGTAGAAAATTTTGTCGAAAATTTTATTTCTATAAAAAATTTTTGCAAAAATTTTATTTCTATAGAAAATTTGTCAAAATATTATATTCTATAGAAATTGTTGTCAAATTTTTATTTCTATAGAAAATTTTAACAAAATTTTATTTATATACGAAAATTTTTGTCGAAGATAGAAAATTTTTGGCAAAATTTAATTTCTATAAAAAATTTTTGCAAATTTTTATTTCTATAGAAAAATTTTTTGTAAATTTTTATTTCTATAGAAAATTTGTCAAAATTTTATTTCTATAGAAATATTTGGTCAAAATTTTATTTCTATTAGAAAATTCTCTCGCAAAATCTTATATTTCTATAAAAAATTCTTGCAAATTTTATTAGCCATACGAAAATTTTTGGCAAAAATTTCATTTTTAATAGAAAATTTTTTGTTCAAAGTTTTATTTGGATTTGCAGAACTAGCTGACTTTTTCAGTTCTGCAGTAATGTCCTGGTTGTTCCAAAAATACAGATTGTTTGATATTTTAAGGGCAAAAAGTTTGGCTAAATATTTTCTCTATGAGTATGAGTACCGGTGGAAATGAAATAAAATTTTTTGAATAGATTAGATTTTTTAACTATTATTTATTGCATTTCATTTTATATTAAATTTGATTTTGCATCATATTACAATTATATTAGGATATAATTAAAGAATATTGTAGATTTTTCCTGTTTTGTATACAATAAATGTTGAGCGTTCATAATGGCTAAATTGGTTGTTTTCCTAAATAGAAATCTTTGCCGCAAATTTTATTCTAGTAGAAAATTTTGTCAAAATTTTATTTCTAAAAAAAATTTATTTTCTATAGAAAATTTTGTCAAAAAAAAAAAAAAAAAATATTATTTCTATCGAAAATTTTGTCAACATTTTATTTCGATAGAAAATTTTGAACAAAATTTTTCTATAGAAATAAAATTTTGATAAAATTTCTATGCGGAAATAAAATTTTGACAAATTTTCGATAGAATAATATTTTGAGCAAAATTTTCTAAATAGAAAGATAAATTTTTTTAGAAAATAAAATTTTGACAAATTATTCTATAGAAATAAAATTTGGCAAAGATTTCTATAGAAAAACAATTTGGCATTATAGCTCAACTTTATTGTATACAAAACAGAGAAAATCTAGCAATATTCTTAATTATATCTATATAATTGTAATTATGTATGCAAAATGCAATTTAATATAAATGAAATGAATAAATAATAGTTTTAAAAATCTAAATCTATTCAAAAATTTTATTTTCATTCAACGTACTATACTCATAGAGAAAATATTTAGGGCAAACTTTTTGCTAAAATATCAAACAATCTGCTATTTTGGAACAACAGACATACTGCAGCTGAAAAGTCAGTAGTTTGCAAATCCAAATAAAACTTTGACAAAATTTTCTATAAAAATGAAATTTTGCAAAAATTTTCTATGGTAATAAAATTTGCAAGAATTTTTTATGGAAATAAAATCTTTGGCAGCAAATTTTTAATAGAAATAAAATGTTTGACGGCAAATTTTCCTATAGAAATAAAATTTTGACAAAATTTCTATAGAAATAAAAATTACAAAATTTTCTATAGAAATAAAATATTTGCAAAAGATTTTTATAGAAATTAAATTTTGGCAAAAAATTTTCCGTATTTCGAGCAAATTTTCTATATAAATAAAATGTTTGATAAATTTTCTATAGAAATAAATTTTGACAACATTTTCTGATAGAAATAATACTTTTGACAAAATTTTTCTATAGAAATAAATTGTTGCAAAAATTTTTATAGAAATAAAATTTGACAAAATTTTCTAAGCAGAAATAAATTTTTCCAAATCTCTATAGAAATAAATTTTGATAAAATTTCTCTGAATAGTAAATAAATTTTGACAACATTTTGTCTCTAGAAATAAAATTGTCTATAGTAGTAATATTTTGACAAAAATTTTGTATAGAAATAATTTTGCAAAAGTTTTATAGCATAAAATTTCGAACATAAACTTTTTATAGAAATAAATTATGCCAAGATTTTTCTATAGAAATAAATTGAGCACATATTTTCTATGAAAATAAGAATTTAGTAAATTTTTCTATAGGAAATAAAATTTGATAAAATTTTCTATCAGAAATAAATTTTTACAAAATTGTCTATAGAATAATATTTTGAGCAAAATATTCTGATAGAAATAAATATTTAGCAAAATTTTTTTTTAGAAAATGAAATTTTGACAATATTTCTATAGAAATAAAATTTTGCAAAATTTTCTATAGAAATAAAATTTTGTAAAAATTTTCTAAATAGAAATAAATTTTTGACAAAAATTTTCTTAGAAATAAAATTTGGGCAAATTTTCCTATAGAAAAAAATTTGGGCAAAGATTTCTTATAAGAAGTAAATAAAATTTGCAAAAATTTTCTATAGAAATAAAAATTTGCAAAATTCGTTTATAGAAATGAAATTTTGAGCAAATTTTCGTAATAGAAATAAAATTTGACAAAATTTTCTATAGAAAATAAAATTTGAGCAAAAATTTACTATAGAATAAAAATTTTGACAAACATTTTCTATAGAAATATAAATTTTCTATAGGAATAAAATTTTGAGCAAAAATATTCTATAGAAATAAAATTTTGTACAAAATTTTTTACAGAAATAAAAATTTCTTGTTGTTTTTTTTGATTTCAGGCTTAAAAGCCATGGCATTGAACTAAACTACAGGTGTAGCTTAACGCACTGAGGAATAATGTTTGTTAAAAGGAAAAAAAGATATGTTTGTAGCGAATTTATTTCGGCATAAATAAGCCGGCTATCATGCAACCTTTTTTTCGGAGGTTTAAGTTTGTTTTGCATTGGTTGGTTAATGAACTGCCTGAAATTTTATTCTGATAATTGGTTGATAGTTTTGCTGGCAAGTAGAGATAGCTGATTGAAGGAATGGTGTAATTTCGCGAAACGTGCGTCCATCCACCCATACTTGCAGTCTATAGGGCTTAGTGCCCAAATAAGATTTGACGAAACATTCTTTTTCTTGTTGGTTTAAGCCTACACTTGTAGTTTTAGTCAATACATGGTTTTAAGCTGAAATGCAAAAAACAAACAAGCAATGCTTAAAAACAAAACCAAGCAATAACAAAACAAAACGAATGAAATAAAATTTTTGACAAAATTTTCTATAGAAATAACATTTTTTTTAACACTTTTATTTCTTTCCTATTATCTAAATTTTTGCCAATTTGAACCATTTTTTGAACCGTGGGTGTATTGGCACGCAGAACGGAACTTCTTATAAGGACCTCGCCATCGACGGCGAAAATAGCGTAATTTTGTGCAATCCGCGATGGGCTTAATAAGAATATTATTTGTGTGACGGCGGCATCGGATTTTATTTTTCTGGGAACGGTGTTCGCATGTTGCTAAAGCTATTCATAGTAAATTATTTTCAATTTTTTACAACTCTGACTTTATGGCTGTAGCTTAATAAAAATTGCCATTGCTTTGCAATATCATCAGAAATGCTTCTTTCAAACTGTTGAAAAAATTTCTGTTGATTACCGAAGGAATTGTTAATCCTGCCAGCCGGCCTTTTATGCAGAGATTATAACAATAATGGATTACTCCGCTTGTATTTGTCCGTGATGCAAACAAACATCAGATACGAAAATTTTCAAATGCAAATGTAGTATAAAAATTATACTTGATGAAATTATTCTCTCCAAATATCAAATCTAAATTGATTCATTCTTCATCCAAATAATGCCTAATAACAAAAACAAAATTAAAATCTATCCTGAAAAGTTTGCAATTTTTGTTTTATTTAAACTACCGGCAGACGAAGCTTAAAACTACACACATCGCAAATGTTGGGAAAAAATGATATCAAATAACACGCCACGCCGCCTACTGATTTGGTAGTAACGCCTGATACAAAACTTGCACGAAATCATCAGAAGCATGTTAGGAATGCTGAGAATTCGGTGAATGTGTAATAAAACGTACTGGACCATTGTGGCCCAAAGACATTAAATTCAAACGGCTGCCATTACGAGAAGTTCCAAGAGCATAATGAAGTTGTGGCTTCGTCGGAAATAGAACAGTATGTCTTCGGTATGATTGAAAGCGGCCTGGGTATTGTGCTTTTGTTTTCCCTGTAGTTCCAGCAGCCGTGTAATGTCTGGAATAGGAGGGCTAGTAACAGAAGTTCCGCACAAATAGCCAATGAATCTTTGCCAGATGAGAGTAAATACTTAAAAGAGATAAGAAAACATTAATATGTGCTAACAAATAACACACAATCCATTTCAGTTACCTTTCGGCATTTGCTGTAAATTGCCTGAAAATATTTCAGGCACCACCATGAGCACGGTTTGGTATTTATACAACGGCCCACTTACACCATTCCCAAATTTTAATGCAACGCATCAATACTTCCAGTTGCGATATAATTTGGCGGTGGCGCAAACCTAACACAGGTTGATGGAACCATTATGGTGCTGTGAGGCTATAGCACTAACAAAGCACTGAGCTGTTTGTACATCATACAGTCTTAGCAGAGAATGCTCGGTGCCAATTGCCATATAATCACCAGTTGGATGGAAGCCCAAACATGTTAGCTGGTTCCAGTCAGTAAAATCCTTTGTGGGCGCTTTTTCAAGAGGCTTGGCAATATCAAATAAACTTAAGCGGTACCATCAGCGTGAACCTGAAGCAAAATATTGCTCCTTTAGGATGAAATTCCAAAAATGCTTACCTCATCCGTATGATCCGATAAGAGAGTAGCGAATAACAGGTGACGCTTGCTGTCCGTTCGTATCTATTTCTTCGGAGCTTGTTTTGGCCAACCATACGCTCAACATCCAAAATTTTTATACGTAGCATCTTGACTAGCCAGTGGCCACCAATGCATCCATCGTGAGCTAATATGGCTCCTGCCCGACACGAGGCCTTTATGGGAAGGTGACATAGGCCGTTTCATAAGAAGCAGGTTCGGTGGGCCAATAGGCAGCAGCATGCTGGCTCGAATTCGCAAATTCAATAGCAGGGTAATACATCTCTTTGGCTGGCTGGCTCCTTGTGGACATGATTTGGCATGGCCGGCTATCATTACATGTAGAAGACGCTCACTAGGGAGTTTTTTGCAAAAAAATCTCGTCGGCATTTTAACCAGTCATGGAAAGTTCCATAGCAAACTTCTCCAAAACGCATCGTACATATTGACTGAAATATAGAAGGAGAAAGGTTCAGTTTTTTCTGGCAAGAATGCCGATTAACTCCTCTTGGTTTATTATCGAGGAAGTAAGCCAAGACTATAATATCTTACCTGATGATCTAGCTATATAGTATTTCTCGTTTTTTAACTAGATTTCTAAGATCCAATATTTGTATGTCTCGCAATTCTGTTCGTTTTTTACACCACACAAATTATAAATGATTTGTTTATAGCTGTTTATTATTCACAATAGACTGATTTCGGTATTTCTTGTTTTATAATTATGTCAAACGTGTTGTAGCGTATGCACTATGTCGTATCATGAAATCTGCTGAAAAGTAATTTCTTAGAATAAATAACCCTGGGCACATTTTTTGAATTTGGGGACTCTTTTGAGAATCCCTACTGTCCAAGAACAATCAATATACGACATTCAAAACTCGTCGGAAAAGCGCCGTCCAGCATAATTGAGAAGTTGTACCACGAAGTTAACTACCAAGGAATGTTTCGCATGAGTGCCAATTATTAGGTGCCTTTATAGATCAATTTAGAAACGACGCCAATAAGGGACAATCGAAAAAAGTGCCATTTTAGATAGTTTGTAAAAAGAAATTGTAGGTCGAGTAAAAACACGTTTGTTTTTATGATTATTTATTAATTTGATTAAACATTTCAATTCTTAAAAAATATAACATTTATACCACTATCAATTACATTTTAACATAATTTTTTGGCATTAATGATGATGTTGAGTTACAAGTAGGCGAGTTTTACATGTTGGGGCGTCTATCAACCAGTGTTTTTATTCCATGGAGGCAGCGTGTCTGTAAAATATCTGAAAAACAAATCAGCTTTAATTCCATTGGAAAATCACCAAATTGTTCACACAATAATACCTTTCACAATTTTAAGCGTATAATCTATGTTTCAGAACTTATTTCCGTTTTTATTTACTTAAAATATAACAAGCTGTTGCGCGCTTGCGTTTCAAAAAAAAAAATGGCTTTTTTAACAGTAGGGATGGCAAATTTACTTTCAATGTACTTTTTGATGTACCTTTCATGATGGTCTTGAAGTGACATTTACGGTCTGTGGTAACGATGAGGTTGAAATGGAACTTTGAATGCTTGGCAGGGACGTTAAGAAATTAATATTCTGTAAAGGTGTGTACTAATGTTCGGTTTTCGAGTTGAAAATCACTTTTCGGCGATTACTTTTCCTGAAATAATCAATTAATAAATGGAATATAGACCATATTTCTGTAAAGTCTTGCCGAAATCTGAGAACAAGAAATTGGCATATCAATTGATTAATCTATCTGCTTTAATATTGAACTGTGTTAATAAAGTAACCGCGAAATTTTCAACACGAAAAAGCCGAACATAGTATTACGCTAAAGCCGGTAGTTTGGTTCTTTGGTAAAATAGTGGCTTTCAAATTTATTATAAAGCTTTTAAGGTCCACCGTTTTATCATGAAATCCATACACATAATATGTGTATGAATGTCTATGAATACTATCGGCCAAATAAACACCAGGATGAGCGTTTTCAAATGCAACAACTTTTTTCAGTTTGAGGTAAATATAATTTTCAACATAAATTCAACTTGACTTGAAATAGCTCATCTGTCAATACATCTTCAAATTGTTGCGAATTAGCTTCCAATTTGCCAAAATGTTGACGAAAATCTTTGAAAAGGTGTTGAAGATTTATATTGAGAAAACTATTGACAAAACACTAACCCTAAAATGGCAACGAAAAAACCATGTGTTTTCAATACTTATTTGTCAACGAAGTTTCGTGTCAATTGCAAGAAATAATAAAAAATGGAAAATTTTAGACAAATAACAAATAGTTTATAAAAATAGGTAAGTGAAAATAAAAAACTGAAAATAAACCTTTAAGGAAGTCCCTAAATGTTATATCTCTTTGGCAGAAAACTAAAATTATGGATTCTAACGTTCTTGAAAACATTAAAAAGCTGACCAAGTGAAAAATGGTGGACAATTAACTTGGAACTGGCTTCAAAATAGTTTTATAATTATTGGTACGTCAATATTGAAAAATTAAATCAATCACTTTAAAGAAGTCACTAAATTTAAAATCTCTTGGCAGAAAACTAAAATCTTTGGATGTACATTTCTTGCAGAACAATAAGAAAGCTGACCAATGAAAAATGAGTGGCTTATCGACAAGAAAAAAGTTTCGCAGAAACATTACAAGTGGCAACCAAATTAAAATTGTTAAACAACAATTGTTGAAATCACAACTTCTGGATGAAAATGTGCATCACATCGTCAGTTTAATTCGTATGCTATCTATCAGTTTAAAAATGGATATTTTTGTGAATTCCTTCTGCTGGAAGCACGCGTCAGTACGTTCTAATTTTCAAATTGCCCGCATGTTTAATAAATTTTAATGGCTGTTTTATGACACCAAAGGAAGGAATCGAATTAGTCACATGCAAAGTGTTTACTAATAATGTTTTAAGATATTTAAAGTTTTTGTTGTTTGTTTTTTTTTCTTATTTGTTTGATATGTTTAATAATTGATTATTTATCAATTTGGTATTGTAGTGTATTATGTAGTGTAGTGTATTATTATATATTTTATTTTGATAAAAATTGAATAAATTATACAAAATTCATAGAATTTTTGGCTTTGACCTTTCAATATTGATAAGTGGGGATTCATTCATACAAATTTAGGTTGAAAAGAATTTGACTCGCATCGAAAATTGTTTGGATAAATTATTGAGTAAGGCGATGCATTTCAATTTGAGGATAAAGCACTTGAAATATTTATTGCTAATTGTGTGAACTCACTGTGAGGTAATGTCTGATTTTTTGTTGAGAGACGCGATTTTCTCAAGCAATTTCTCACTTGAATATTACCTAATCCTTTGAGAAAATGTTTGAAAAATTGTTGAAATTTAGGCATTTTCAAACGTTGTGTTTATTGGGATATACGCAATAATAATCATCTCAGCAATAGTAAATCAAGTCACATCGCAAACCTACTGGCCAACTCTCTCTCTGATTTTTTTTTTGAGTATGTTTAGACATTCTCCTTAGAGATCTAGCAGCGTGTAAACATTCGTTCAAGTTCCAATCCATAGTTCGGCTGCGAATAAAAGCTAGTAAAAATATGGAAAATAAGAAGGATTCACGCCAAAAGCATTATCGTTATAATGTTAAATAGGAACGCTTAATAAAACAAGATCATCGACTGGAAAAAATCAAGAGTGAGTTATGCAAAGATTTGGATGGCAATAATGTAATGCAGAAAGAGACCCTTTGAACAAAAGAAATTCGTTTTACCACAAATGCTTCCTGGTCTAAATATCGCCATACATCTGGATTTATTTCTTGATTTAAAAATTATTGTTTTACGATTCATTTTGTAGTCCGCGTGTTAAAAGAAACTATGGAGGAAACATAAGAAAACCCGGCGCTAACTTTCGTGAATATGGGATTAGCTGTATCAATATCTGTGCCCATAAACCTAACTTCAAATAGATCGATTTGAAAATGACGAGAATTGTTATATTTTGTGGAAGAAAGAAATCACCGATTGAGGATATCAAACCAATGGCCAAAGAGGGGACTGTTGTCCATGATTTAAGAGGAAATTGCCAAACAGAAAGCCTGACTCTAACTTAGGTAAAAATTGACAATGAATTGTTTTTCCAGAAACAGAATACGCTAAACGCTTTTGTTCTACTCTACTTAGATTACGCGAGGGTGTTGTTTAGTCACTTACCTACTTCTTGATAAATATTCAATTTTTAATTATATAAGGCAATGGTTACTGATAGACGAAATCACGAACCAAATGGAGCATGGAAAACAAATTTCGTATGAAATCAAACAATTTATGAGTATTCCCTGAACAAGTTCAACATGTATTTAGAAAAGAATTTACTCTGATAAAAACTCAGATTGGCCAGATTGATTCGGATAGCGATGGAAAATGAAATGTTTTATCGTTGATGTAAGGCTTTGCTACTAGGATTGTAAGTCGTCATTTTTTTTTTTTTTTTTTTTTTTTTTTTTTTTTTTTTTTATTATAGTTTTTGTTTAGAATTAATAAAAACAAACAAAATGTAAGTCATTGGTTATTCTTGCGCAACTTTGGTCATATTGTTTTATGAAACATTGAATTATGCCTTGAATGCGATCATCATATAATCGGACATATGCCAAAGAAGAGCAGTTGGCAAAATATTTGCAATAGTCGACTTTGCTTGAAATAATTGACAGCGGTTAATCTTGTGTGTTCTCATGTTTTTATTAAATCAGTTATATCCTTCATAAAATAGAGCTTTCGTGATGAAATTTTGCACAAACTAGGGCTTATTGTTTTGCCTAGCAAGTCAAGTTCATAGATGAACAATAGGGCTATTTTTTTACAAGGCCGTTACTACTTTTAGGATTTTCATGAAAAATTGTAGTTATTTTAGGTCCATAAGGAAAGCTGCGCTAAATTTTGTATTTCGATGCCATATTTTTGATATAACCTCGATATAAACCGATCTCCGATTTGATTCCTTTGAGATATGGAAGCAGGCAATTTTCATCTATATTTACTAGGAAATTTGAAATCTAGAGTTCTATTTTTTATATTTAGTAAAGAGTTTGTGCCCAATCTGTCTGTTTTTATACGAGAGCTGCTCTACCGACTTTGACCTCTTGGGGCTTAGCGTAGCAACAATTGCGCCAATCAAGCAAAAATAACCTGGCCATAATTTGGAAGAAAAAATTACCAAAAAACTACCGAACAAAAAGAATCTAATATATTGGGCAAAATTTTCATTTCATATAGAAAATTATGTCAATTCTTTTTTTTTTGTATAGAAAATTTTGTCAAAAAAAATTTTTTTCTATAGAAAATTTTTTCAACATTTTTTTTTCTAAGAACATTTTTGTCAAAATTTTAATTTGCTGATAGAAAATTTTTGTCAAAATTTTTTTGCTATAGAAAATTTTGTCAAATTTTTATTTCTATAGAAATTTTGTCAAAAATTTTATTTCTTATAGAAAATTTGCTCAAATTTTATTTTGGCTATAAACAATTTTGTTCAAAATTTTTATTTCTATAGAAATTTCGTCAAAATTTTATTTCTATAGAAAATTTGTCAAAATTTTATTTCTAAAGAAATTTTTGTTCAATATTTTATTTGGCCCCTTTAAATAAGAAAATTTTGTCAAAATTACTTCTATAGAAAATTTTTGTCAAAATTTTTATTCTATAGAAAATTTTTCAAAATTTGATTTCTATAGAAAAATTTTTTCATAAATTTGATTTCCCATAGAAAATTTTTTCAAACTTGATTTCTGATAGAAAATTTTTTCCAAAAATTTGATTTCTATAGAAAAATTTGTCAAAATTTTAATTTCTATAGAAAATTTTGTCTAACATTTTTATTTCTATAGAAAATTTTTGTCAAATTTATTTCTATTAGAAAATTTTGTTCAACATTTTATTTCTTTAGAAAACTTTTATTAAAATTTTATTTCTATAAGAAATTTTATCAAATTTTATAGAAAATTTGTCAAAAATTTCATTTCTGTAGTAAATTTTTCAAAAATTTATTTCTATAGAAATTGTTGTCAAATTTTAATTTCTATCAGAAAATTTTTGTCAAAATTATTTCTATAGTAAAAATTTGTAAAGCATTATATTTCCTATAGACAAATTTTTCAAAAATTTTACTTTCTATAGAAATTTTGTCAAAATTGATTTCTATAGAAAATTTTGTCAAATTATTTTCCATAGAAAAATTTTGTCAAAATGATATTCTATAGAAAATTTGGACAAAATTTTTAAAAAATTTTTTAGAAAATTTTGTCAAAATTTGTATTCTATAGAAATTTGTCAAAATTTTATTTCTTATAGAAATTTTGTCAAAATTTTTATTTCTATAGAAAATTTGGTAAAAATTTTATTCTATAGAAAATTTGGTAAAATTTTATTTCTATAGAAATTTTGACAAAATGTTTATTTCTATAGAAAATTTTGTCTAAATTTTTATTTCTTTAAAAAATGTTGTAAAATTTTATTTCTTTAAAAAATTTTGTCGAAATTTTAATTTGCTATGAAATTTTGTCGAAAATTTTATTTCTTAGAAAATTTTCGTCAAACATTTTAATTTCTATAGAAAATTTTGTCAAAATTTTAATTTCTATAGAAAATTTTATCAATTTTATAGAAAATTTTTGTCAAAAATTTTAACTTCGTATAGAAAATTTTGTCAAAATTTTTTTTCTATAGAAAAATTTGCCAATTTTTTATTTCTTATAGAAAATTTATGTCAACATTTTATTTCTATAGAAATTTTGATCAAAATTTTTATTTCTATAGAAAATTTTGTCTAAAATTTTTATTTCTATAGAAAAAATTTTGTCAAATTTTATTTCTATAGCAAATTTGTCACAAATTTTATTTCTATAGAAAATTTTGTCAAAATTTTTATTTCTATACAGAAAATTTTGTCAAATTTTATTTCTAATAGAAAATTTTGTCAAAATTTATATTTCTATAGAAATTTTTGTCAAAATTTATTTCTACAGAAAACTGAAAAAATTTAATTGAAGAGTGGACAAACAAAATTTTTTTTATTTTCGTTAAAATTAGTTCTATAAGGAAGCTCTGACAACAATCTTCCAATGGACTTTTTTTTTTTGACAATATAGTGAAAAGTATTTTTTCGCTTAAAAAATACATTTTTGTAGCTTTCTTAGAATTGTATTTTCCATCGCTGGCACCACCTTTAGACAGAATTAAAGACCGCCTCTAAACATTACAACTTTACTGCGGCATATCTAAAAACTTATGTTACAAATCCAAATTTATATAAAGGAAATTTCGTATCTTATGGAACCGATTTGGGTTGGAGGAGGGAGGGTTC